>BEXV01001006.1:121041-138468 GCA_003118195.1 Hemicentrotus pulcherrimus
TAAAATGGTTATCTGGCCTGGTGTCATATTACATTAATGTTGCATTGCATAGAAATGACTTGTTCATATGTGAATAAATCTAGTCATCACTGACTTTAAAGGGATCCGGTATTTGTCGCAGATTCTCAAAAAAAAATCCTGGATTTAGCTCATGCTACAATCATAATTATAAACCTTTAGGTCAGTCAGGAACCCAATGAGTTTTACAAGCCGATCGTCTATTTGATTATCAAGATATCTATGATTGGAATTACACCTTTTGAAAACCGTTTGCTAAACGGTTTTCATAACACTACAGTCTATTGGGGAAAACGACTATGGTGAAACCGATCACTCAAAGATTTTTACTTTTTTGAGGCACTTCTTGATCATTTTAGGGCTTCAATATTACACCATATCACAGACACTGATAACGCATAGGGCCGTGCATCTCAGATTTAACATTGTTAAACGATCCCTTTAATAATAAGCTGGCATATTTGCCAACTTAGCTTATGAATGTAGATATGCTGTATGTATATAAGATGTGTCATGGTATAGTATATATTCCACATTAGCCACTCTCTTCTCATGTGTAAATGGGCACCTAGCATCTGCTGGGGTTACACTAATTGCAGGGCCCTCAGGAAGAACCCCATTGAAGTGGATGATGCTTCCCTGGGTATACAAAATTATTATCATCATTTTGTTAAATCAGCGAAGGCTCTGTGATTTAATTACCTGATCATTCCATGTTCATTCACTATGACTCTAAAGCTGTGAAAAGTCCTTCATTCATGACCCGTAGGTAATGTTTGGCCGTGGGAACGGGCCTCCTGCGCAGGCTCCCACGCACATCCCCGAAAGTTATTAGAGTTTAAGGGTGGGCTGCTAAATTAATGAGAGCATCTCTCCCATTCTGAAGCCAGGACTCGTCTCCTATTCATGATTGCCTTAACACTTTGTACCTCTACTCATGCTAATGGCTGCATTGTGAGCCCCTGTATTAAAGCATACATCATTCTTGAACTGAGACACAGACAAAAGTATTATTCTTCTTGCTTGCTAAAAGACAAAGTTGAGTTCTGGTCATGCGATTGCATTGTGAAAGAAACGGTGTGGAAACGATCAGAAAAGATTGATCATCTAACATATATGTATCGGTGTGTACTGCAAGGTTCTGGAATCATCAAATGATAAGAAGTTTGACACAGTCTTGGTAAAGTTACAAGCACCGTACACAGAAAGATGTATAAGGACTCAAGTCCACTACAGTTTAATGTGTAATGATCCATAAAAGGGAGATTTAATGGATGTAAAAGAAACATAAGATAATGAAATGTGAATTTCTTGCGGCACTGTAACACTAATAAAACATGTGTTTAGAACTAAAATGAATCATGATCTATCATCACAATATAGAGTCTTTCCTTCAACTCTGAAGTCATCATTACTGACATGTTTACCCATTCCACACACACCCAAGAGATTGATGCCCATTTTCCATCACTCCAATTTCATCTCAAAACACTCCAACTCTATATTAAGTGTCAGTAAGCCACAAATCAGCTCTCCTTCCCCTTCCATAAATCGCCTAAACCTCATATTCTGGGCAAAGGCACAAATCCAGTGGTCAATGCATTCATCTTCTTCTCAGAGTGCATCTATACAGAGAATTATTCTTAATTTAACCTACTGAATACTAAACCCAAGATAACTTTGGCAAGAGTCTCTGGAAAATGTGTGTTTAACTAAAATCAAATCATTTATCAACTGGCTTAGTAAAGCCAAAATCCACTCTGATAAAAGAAAAAAAGAAAGCTTCTCTTTTTAAAAAATGTGATTTTCAGGAAGGTTTTGTTTAAGAGTTTGTCTATAGTTTGATAGCTCAAACAACCCACTTCCTGTATTATATGCGATAAAGCGAGATTCTTTAAAAGTGCAATTCCATTACGGGAACTCAAGATTAGCATTACTTGATCCTTAAAAACCACGGTACGGACACACTTTAAGTCACATCTCCCAGTGTAATGAACTGCTTGAAGTGCATTTACCTCTGAGTAATACAGTACAATCGTCATATAGATATTGCCCCAATTAAGGGACATAAAAATCATCTAAACTTGAATGAGGATTACAACGTCCTCGAGTTTTCCCCTCATTTTTGAAAGTCTGGAATTCAATAATGCAAAAGCAAGCTAAGAATAGTATCATTACTGCTGTTTCAATGACAACTGCAGCGACAGTTTCCACTAGAATTTATTAAATTTAAAGATACAGTTTGTTTGATGAGAAATTATTCGTCAAGCAAACTGACATGGAGCAGTTGAATAAACTATTAAAGAAGATATTAAGCAAAGAAAAGTTCACTTGGAAAAGTAATTGTGTGTGTGGAGCAAAAAGGGAATTCACCAAGTGTAAAATGATATGATTTAATGCCTTCTGGTTTCAAACAGGAATTTCTTTGCCTTACCTTTATTATCTAGTAAGGGTGGATATCTTTTCTTTCTGTGCTAACAGCCATAAGGACCTAAACTTATACCGGAACTCTAAAATACAGAGTTAATGTCCTTCAGACTTTTGAAAAAGTTTATTCTTAGCGGCGAGTCCTTTTCCATTTATTCCTCTTTCTTGCATCTCAAAAAGAGGACTTAATTACTTAATTCTGCTTCAAAACAGAAACATGAGTGACAAGGAAACTCCTTGCAGGCAGTCCATGAATTGTAAATTTGTTTTCAAAAAAATTTGCAGAGGGAATTATTTTAGAGGCATTTTGTTATCATCAGCGTTTTTTAAAGAATGAAATGCTGAATCTGTCATATATATCAGTGTAGGGATGCGTTGGTTCATAATATCGTCCCTATTTTCACGAAGTGACGGTAGTGAGGAAAATCGTAACGCAAAGTGAATGCAATTTTTTTTCACTACCGTCACTTCGTGAAAACAGCGACGATATGAACGATGATGTGTGAAAGAATCTTAAGCTGTACAGGTTTGGAGTGAAGGAAAACAAAACTTGTTTTCCCACAGATAAGACGGTGAACACACTTCACATTATGTTTGCTCATCGTTTTAATAAAGACATAATACCCATCATCTATCTATGTACACACAGCCATGACTGGCCCGCTGCATGATCACACCAAGGCGTTAATCTATTTTGAATGTGAGTAATGATAACACGCTGGGAGAAGCGAGCCTTCCAACTGTTATTCTTTCTTTCTCTCTCTCCCTCTGCTCTTCCTTGTATTCTTTTGCTCCCGAAGGGAACGATTTAATCAAGAAGAGGGATAGGAGCGTGACTGTTGCCTATGGGGTGGGAGGTTAGTCTTCATGACCAGTCGCTTGTATGCTCTAAAATCATGGGTCAAGAATTGGTGGTTGTTTGTCTTACAAGGATCATGGTAAAAAAAATGGGCAATGACATTGGTTGATTCGGAAACTGACCAAACCATTTTAATCCCAAGATTTGATCTCAAAGTTTGAGACATAGCTGGTATTCTGCCTTATGAAAATAATCTGTTTGATTGTCTTCTAACGAACCTACCTTGCTCGTTAGAAACGTATCTACTAATGGCAAGCGCTATGATCTATTCGTCCTGATCTACAAGAGTATAGATTTAGCTTTGCTGCGGATGGCAAGGACATTCTCTGTTGCCACCCCCCCCCCCCTCACACGTAACCCCCAAACTGTTATGACAGATAACCATCACCCTCAAACCTATTCATGAACAACCCAAAGGGCTTGCCAGGGAAGGTAAGCACGTATTCTCATTACCGCACCCTTGGTCCTTGGTCTATCCAGTGAGAACCTGCCCTGTGACCGATTTTGGCTTCCAGTGGTTTTCTCTCAACCTCAAATATTTTCATTCAACCAACGGGTAAGGAGATGAATGGCAGATATGAGGCTTGCAGATAAACAAGAACTTAGGGCTTCTGGCATAATAATAATGTCACTCCTATATGGGTGCACCGAGGCGTTTAGTTATAATTTGTTTCTATTTTAAAAGTGTACTTAAACTATGGATAGGCCTATTTTTCTGAATAATGTTGCATGACATCTGCACCCTGCACTATTCAAGTACTGCAACCTGTTCACATTATCTACATTTAAGGAAATTGTGACCCTGACACAGCTGAAGCCCAGTCAGGGCGCGAGCTTCAGAGTCTTTTTAGGTTCGATGATATCCTCAGTATAAGCTGTAGATTAAAGAGAGCCTCCATGGACAGGCTCGGAAAGATGAACCTTCCCCCTCCCGCGTATATCTAATATCAACTGCCGTTTCCCATTACGATGCGATAGCCATATTTCATGCCCTTGAAGGGATCAAGAGGAAATCTAATGAATATAACAAGTACCTTTACATTCCCTTGCAGTAAAATGCTCTTTTGTGTGGCACAAAGCAGTCAATTAAAAAAAACACTGAGCAGATCGAGTGTCTGTCAACACTTGCTGATATGCCTATAGAATTTAATTTCTTTCCAAGAGTGACTTATAAATTCACACATTTCAATGTTAAACAATAATTCTTTGATAACTGTAAGAAATGACAAAAAATATTGCTCCATGATATCACACTATGCGCAGTCAAAGAAACTTACAGACTACCTGTCAGAAAGAAACAACAGATGGTGACTCAATGGGGGCATTTCACCCCGTAAAGATGGACTATTAAAGTGTATATGTGTTTCATTTTGTTTGTTCAGAAGCACTGTAATTTCACTTTTACTCTGGGAAGGGCAAACACTTCACTGTCACTATGTAAGAAAAAATGTATAAAAATTATGAGGCTCTTCACTTTGTTGAAAAGATTGCGATCTGGGACCCGTTTCACAAAGCATTTTTTCAATGACAAATGACAAAAATCAATGACAAACCTGAAGTTAACCAATCAGAAGCAAGAATTTCACTAGCTTATAACAAAAACTATCAATTGTCACTGATGACAAGTTTTGTGAAATGGGACCCAGTTCATATCTTCAGTAGATGTTAGTTGATACATATGAAACAGTGCTACAAATGTGAACCTGACATTCCTCTAAGTAAAATGAATAAAACAAGGAACATTGACAACATAGTCCAAATGTGAACAGAGCATTGATCTTTCAACAATGAAACAAACTGAATGATGCTGTTTACATTGTGTAATCAGTTCACATCTTCTGAAGATATCTATGTGAAATGAATAAAACAAGGACCAGTGACAACATAGTCCAAATGTGAACAGAGCATTGATCTTTCAACAATGAAACAAACTGTATGATGCTGTTTACATTGGGTAATCAGTTCACATCTTCTGCAGATAACACATGAAATAAGTAAAGTATCAGAAATGTGTAAGCACCCTATATATCTGAACAAGGCATATCCTAGAATACGTTGAAAATGTATGAGACTATTAACATTGTCACATATTTAAATTAGGTCACATTTTCTTTACATAACCCAATAACGTATGGCAAATGTTTATTGAGGTGTTTGCATCACTCTACATATGTGAATGGGACATTCCCTACAATACTATTAAAATGTAGGGAGCTGTTAACATCATGACAAAGTGCAGACAGTTCACATCTTAGTCAATGACATAAATCAACTTCAAAGCAGAATGGATGACATAATACCATATTACTAAAGGCCTCCCGAGGGGTTGTTGGGCACTATTATAGCCCAATTTTATGCATGCAGTCATCCTGGCATTGCACGGCTTAAGAGCAGTTAGAGAATTCTGATCAATATTGATTGATTTATACAACTTCCGGGCGGCCGAACTGGTCTTTTCTGCAAACATTCGGATGGGAATTAAACTGAAACATAATCACAGTTAAAAGCAAAGAGCTAATCAAACTGAAATGCTATATAGCATGCGATCAAGCAGGGATTAAACTGTTAAGTGATAGTTATTACCAGGAGGTTTGAGGCTTCCTAACATTACAAATTCGTAACAAGAAAATGGCAGTAGTACAGGTCTAGTCTAAAACATCCAGATACCAATCCATCACATGCAGGTAATCTTTCAACCTTTCATGCTGCTTGGTACGTCATTACTACTCTTGACGTAATCTCTTTGTAATCCTATGAAGATATATATCATGATTTTGAAGTTATGATAGATGAGCTTTCATCAAAAGTAGTCTAGGACGCTATAAATCTGACCATTATGATATTGAGGTCTAGGAATGAGACTACCGCTGCCATTGCTATAATCCGATTACAAAATGCATTACTTAAAGGAAGGCCGTAAGACAGAGGTAAGTAGATGTAGCAATGCTCCTACGGTACTGCAGATTAAAGCAATGCAGGAAAGATTGTATAATGTAATGATACTCTGTCAAAGCGCTTTTGCTTTTGATATACATGTAACTCTTTGACAGCCACAGACAGTTCTGATTGTCTAAAGACCAACATTGTATTAATTATTTTGGATTGAAGACAGCTTACGTTTGATTTTGAAACACAAATTGGTCATACATTGAAAAATAGGATATCATGAAACAATGATGTTTTCCATTTGTTTTAAATCAATAAATGGACAGAAACCCATGATCCAATATTTAAGTTCAGATGATTTTGGGTAAACTTGGTTGCATTGAAAATGGAGAGAAATATTAGAGTATGATACAACCAGAAACTCAAAATTACATTTCATGGACTCTGCATAGAATTGCCTGTGGAGAGCTAGAGGGGCATTGATAGTTAAAACATACACTATGACATAGAGTTGATACCCTCTTTGCTCTTACATAGCAAAGTATAAATAGCATGTGAATTAAAAGATTTAAAACTCCATGAGTCAATGACACTGTACAAGTACAAGTTCAAACATTGCTATATCACGTTGCTAATTAACCACACATTTTAGGCATGACTGCATCACAAATTTGTGGTTTTTGAGATGTACTTGCAACCACAAGCAACCTGTATTGAAATGTTACTGCTTATTTAATTAGAGATGGTACAGTACTCTCTTGGTGAGGCATCTACGACGGTAGAATGCATTGAGCAAGAAGTTAAAAGTGGCAATGTTAGAAAAAGATAATTTTTCCCTCTTTACTCCTATCTTGGAATTTGCTTTCAAGAAAAGGTGAAAATGCAAAATTTTGCGTAATCTTCAAGATAAAAAGTTTTAGGAAAATGCTAAATGTGGTCTTTATTTCCCAAGTAGTCCAAAATAAAAAAAGCGCCTGAAAGCCAATATTAAACATTGCCAAAATTTTACCATATTGGTTTGAGCTAAAGATCTCACTAGACTTGAAATACAACAAGAAGTTATGTATCCCTCTAATATGTGATACAAATGCTCTCAATGATCATACAACAGCAAGAAATTAAAACCAGTCTGTATATTACGACTAGCAGTAGAAGTCTCTTGTTGAATGGCAGTCTGAATTTTAAGACTATCCTTTCTAGCCTTCAGCGAGAAGCATGAGGAGTTTTTATCACCAATGTGATATGACAACACTTTCTCTATCCAGTAAAACAGCGATATATGCGAAAGAGCCTGTCATTCAAGACCAAGCTGTACTTTCTCCTCTCGGAGTCCGGCTCCGATATGGGGTGTGAGCCTTGGAGAGGTACAGGGGAAAGATTTATTTGAACAGCAGTAGCTAGGTGGGCAACGTGATCGGCCCATTACAGAGAGCAAACACGGCTACATCTTCCCGACACGCAAAATATTGATGACATCTTCTGCCGATTGTACGACACATGCTCCTGAGACAATTCCTCTGAGGTAGCTTCCAAAGTTCCTACACTAACCTAATTCCTAGCTTTACCCCTTGACGAATCCCTACACCTTACCCTAACACTAAGATTAAATGTGACCTAAAACCCAGTCGCAACCCTAATCCTACCCTGTATTTGGATGATAAAAGCCAGGAGCAATTGTCGCCGGAGCAAATTTCGGATCATCCTTTTACCAGCCTGCCTGCGAAACTAAAATGGACAGTTTCTTTCCCATTTCCCCTCAGTACACAACGAAACAGAGTATTTGGGGCTATTTTCAATCTCCTCTCTCATTATATTCCCATAAGAACATAGTGCAGGAGTCGAAACAAAGCCCCCATGCCCATAAGCATACAGTGTGTAGGTGTACTGTGTGAACAGGTATATACTGGTATGTCATCCATTGAGAGCAAGAAAGCGTTGACTCTATGAGAAAGTCCATGAGTTAATGCCCTTCCGGCTCTCAACAAACAATATGATTTGTACATCAAGGCAGTGGAAAGGAATGTCTCTCATAATGTTAAATACATTGAGTAGATGATAGCTCACAGAAATCACTATCAATGTAATCAATACCCTTATATCACTAATGTACAAGTAAATGGAGGAGTGATTTGCGACACGACCATTGAGCTACGTTCCGATAAGAGGCACTAGAATTACCCCTCCCCCCCTCCTCCTACCCTACTGCAGCACAATAAATGCTGCAAGCAATTTGCACTTCACATTTATTTATCTTACAGCAAGTGCGTGTGTGAAGAGGGGCTGTTGTTTTATACACCTTTGCATTTTCAATCCCACAGCACTGCCTGTTGACTTTTATTTACAAATACAGGTTTTAAACACAAAGTGGCCATTCTTGTGTTTGCTTGTTTTTAGGCAATTTTACTTTTAAATGGTTATTTTGAATCTGCTATGAATCTATTCCATACCACATTGACCATGCGGATGAAATGGATTTTAGTTTGAGTCTTTTTTATCAGTGGTCTATAGAGAGTTTGCACTCAACATATCATAGAAAAAGAGCACTCTAATTCAGGCACTTAATCTTGTTAGCTGTTATTTACCTTTCTACGGTTTCTACAGTCACGTACTTGAACCTCTATGCAATATTCAAGGAAGTAATATATATATCTACATTGCTGTTCGATCCCTCCAGTGTTTTGGGTTCGTAAAGGTCAAATAGTTTCTACGAGGGCCTCTAAAATACGCTAGAGATGCGGCGCTCATTTACAAATTTATGTTTTCATATCTGCCCCCATCTAAAAAAAATTCCTGGCACAATCGTGACAGCTCATTATAACGGCCTCATTGAGGGAGGATGGCAAGGGAGAAAGAAGTGTGGATTAGAAGTGAGAGGGGCTAACGAAAGGGGTAGCTAGGGGAAATAGAAATGAGGGAGAAAGAGAGAAGAGAGAGAGAGAGAGAAAGAGAGAAAGAGAGAGAGAGAGAGAGAAATGTGAGACAGAAATATAAGAATGCTATTAATTGCCTGATGATTGCTTACAAGGCATGAAACTCAGAGTATAGCAACAATGTTCCATTAGTCTGCCTTATTCAATATATTTTTGCTCTGCCTAGGCAATGAGCACTGTACGGAAAGATAGAGCGAAGCTAGGTATCATATAGTTATTAAAACAATTGAAATAAAAGTCCTTGAGAATTTACTTATAAGAAGTCAACTCTCAAGGATTATTATTTCAATAGTTTTAATTACTATTTGCATATTGCTGTGAAAGAGAAATTCTCAAATTATAAGAAGTGAACTCTCCTCAAGGATTTTTATTTCAATAGTTTTAATCATTATTTGTGTATTACCGTGGCGGAGGGTTCTCTCAATTTAATCATTTTTCCTATTATATACATAAAGAGAGAAAGAGAGAGAGAGAGAGGCACACACACAAACACGCATACTTATATATATATATATACATACATATAAATTAAAGTTGTTTTAAAATNATTTGTATATTGCTGTGAAAGAGATATTTTTAAATTATAAGAAGTGAACTCTCAGGGATTTTTATTTCAATAGTTTTAATCATTATTTGTGTATTACCGTGGCGGAGGGTTCTCTCAATTTAATCATTTTCCCCATTATATACATAGAGAGAGAGAGAGAGGGAAATTGAGAAAGATAAAAAGAGAAAGAACGAGAGGGGGTATACTTTTTTTAAAGGGTTCATCAACTTAAGACAAGTTGAGGGGGTAAAATTCCAAGCGTGCAGAAAAGGAGAAAAGGGAGGAGAGGGCAGAAAGAGGGACAGTGGAACATGAATAATTCAAAAGAAAACCCACCACTTGCTGTGAGCAAAGTCAAGACAGGCCATAGATCATTATGTACACCAAGGCGCTATTGAGAGCACTCTCATTCATTACAGGTTCACTGGTAAGAATTCATTGAATGCCTACTCTAATCACATACAGGTATATTCCCTATTTCTGAGATGATATGCCCCATCTGAAAACTTTACAGCATCTTTCAATTGATGGAATGCATTGACAATCTTGTAAGAACAATTTACAGAAAAGTAATAACATGGTTGAACATAATCCTTGCTGCCTTTTTTTCAATGTCATATATGTCTTTTTTCTCTGATCACATTTATATTGATTATTTTCTATGACAATATGACTTATGTCTAAGTGTTCATATAAAGACTAACTGAGGAACAAACTGACTGCCAAATAATGGAATTTGGTGTAACAAATAATGCTAAAATGGTTGAATACTATCAAGTATTTCTCATTTCTTGAATTGACCATGGGGTCTTTAGAATGTAATCCACTATTAATTCATAACTGACCACTTTAGATCCTATAAGTTTCCAGGATGATTAATGGATAATAATAATAATTAATAATAGTAAAAACAGCGCTATAATGATGGATTGTAATTAATATCTGCCATACATCAAAACAGAGCTGCAATATAAATAGAAATTTAATCAGGACTTTGCTTTATGATCTTTATCACACTCATTATTACAATCATCATTATCATTATTTTTATAAAATTAATATTAGTATAATTATTATTATTATCATTACCGTTATTATTTTCTTTTTAATCATTATTAATATTATTTGTATTATTATTATTATACAGAGAAGAACAGGAAATAGAAGAAGAGGAAGAAAAAGTAGTAGAAGTAGTAGTAGCTCAATCTACATCTCTCTCCCTTACAGGGTATTCTCCATCTCATGATATCACAACGAGCAGTACAATATTATGACACCAATACTATGCAAACATAACAACAAATCCCAAGCAGACATACATCTACACAAATGTAATATATGTTTCCTCTTGCCTCGACTCCTTGTAAAAATATCAATATTCTACAATGCGCCATTGCTATGGTCCCTTATTGATTACCTTGCCAAGACAAGAAAGAGTGAAAGAGAGATAGATAGAGAGATATATATATATATAGAGAGAGAGAGAGAGAGAGAGAGAGAGAGAGAGAGAATGAGAGAGAGAGAGAGAGAGAGAGAGAGAGAATGAGCGAGAGAGGGGAGGGGGAGAGAGAGAGAAAGAGAGAGAAATAGAAGAAGAAAGAAAGAGCGAGATAGAAAACAAAGATAGAAAACAAAGAGAGAGAGAGAGAGGGGAGACAGAAAGAGAGAGAGGTAGAAAGAGAGAAAGAGAGGGATAGAAATACAGAGAGAGAGACAGAGACAGAGAAAAAGAGCGGGAGAATTAAGAAAGAGAAAGAGAGAGATAGAAAGAGAGAAAGAAAGAGAAAGAGGAAGAGAGAAAGAGATTGAGCGACAGAGAAGGTGAGTGAATGAGAGAAAGAGTGAGAGAGAGAGAGAGCAATATTGATATTCCTAAGGAAGGCCTTGACCCTAAACACTGTATGCTGGACTACAGGTTTACGCCATAGCTCTACTGTGTGATCAATACATTCTTCAATGTAGTGACCTTTAACAGAGTTCAGTTGAGTTTCAAGAAGCATACATGTACAGGCATACGTATTCTGAATTCAGTCAGCCAGGAAGAGCTAATTCTACATTATTTACTTACATTTATAAAAGCAATTGCTACAAAAGGATCAATTTGATTTTCAATGCCATTACAATTGTTTTTATTTAGGTTGAATAAATATTCTTATTTATTTTCAGTGTTAATTTTTTGACAATATAATCCTAATGTCACTAAAATAGTCATACAGTTTTAAAATCAATTAAATTATGTATCAGTCATAATCATCAATCATGAATGACTGTAGTAATAGCTACAAAAGGATCAATTCGATTTTCATTGTCATTTAACAAACAATTTAGTTTGAAGAAATATTCCTATTTATAATCATACTTTAATGTACAGGATGTACATGTAGGCTGCACTTCAGTGTTCAATTTCGATAATGGTCTCATAATATCAGTAATATCGTCATACAGTTTTAATATCAATTGAATTTTTTATCAGTCAATATTATGATAATGAATGAAGGGTGATAACTGAAAATGCAATTTGAAGAGCCGATTCAATTTCAAAATATTTGTATATACCACATCATTCAGTCGAAATTATCTTTATGGTGCCTTCTCTTTAAAGACCATCTGTCCATATGTATCCTGCTGTGTCTTAGTATTGGAAAGAAATATATGTTGTAGAATTTGTTAAAGGGATTGGGTAACTTTGTCTCTGATTCTGAAACAAAATCCTGGATTTAGCTCATGCTGCAATGATAATAATAAACATTTAGGTCAGTCAGGAACCCCATGACTTTTACAAGCCGATGGCCTGTCTGCTTATCAAGATATTAAAGACTGGAAATCAAAATCAACTTTTGCGTTTTTCCTAACAGTTTTCATAACACCAGTCTATTGGGGAAATTAATTACTGTATGGTAAAACCGGTCATTCAAAGATTTTTTATTTTTTTGAGGTACTTCTTGATCATTTTGAAGCACAATTTTTTTATGGCTTCAATATTACACCGTATCACAGACACTGATATCAAGTAGGGTCGTGCATCTCACATTAAACATTGCTAAACGATGCCTTTAAAGGTACTATGTTCCAAACACCTCTTAGTTGTCGAATTGAGTAATTAAATAGTCTGATTTTCAGACCCTTGTACCGAATGGTCAAACGTTTTGTGCTGTGCAAAGGTTCAATCAGTTTGATTTTGGCCAATACCAGAAGTAGGTTATTGTTGTAGACAAATGCTCATGTACCCTTTACAGCTCATTTTATGTACATATATGTTATTACCAAAGAAAAAAAAACAGTCAGTCACTCACTCAATAGTGTCTTACAGTGAAGTCTAGAAAGTAAACGGGTTTCCTTGCATAATTTGAACACTAGGACACTGCTAACATATTAATATCACAGACAGGACTTACTTGACATATTCATAATGCCTGCAAAGTTCTACAGAATTTGATGTTGGCTGCAAAAGGGATACTCTGCCTTTAAGAAAGGCCACCTGTCTACAGTGGCTATTATTTTTTTCCTCTTTAATGCACCTTTTAGACAGGTTTGAATTAATATATTCATACATGTACATACCCAGAAGCCAATCTAATAAATTACATTGATATTCAAGGCTATGTTTTATAAACACAACTGAAGGACAATATTCCATACAAATCCCATCTATTGGTATTCATATTAAATTCCTATACATTATTCCATCCATCTGAGCCCCCTTTCAGACAACCAAAATGAATTGTATAGCTACATATGAAAAACATATGTAGCTATACATTAAGAATTTTCTTGTCTGAATGTTGTATCCTAAAACGTATAATGAATTAGATATGTATAGCAAAACATATGATTTGAGGATGGATTGACCAGAAACTCGATAAAGAAAAGGAACTTGTACTCATCTGCACATCGTATCGTACACAAAACGTAAGAACTGAGCTTGGCTTATCGTGAGTGCGCCTTGATAATTTTGCCAGCTGACTTGTAAACTGACCTCTTCTTAACTAGTTTCTATATACATGTACTGTATTTCTTCAAATGATGTTTCTTTGCATGACGGTTCTTAATATAACATTTCTTAACGCAATGTTATAGTGTTCACGTCTTATGCTATAGCAATGATTCTTTAAAAAACACTTCTTTTTTGCAAGTTTTGTATAAGTTTTCTCTTGTCTGAACAGAATATGACATTCTGTTTGATATGCACTAATCAGTGGAGCTTTGCCTGCTGTCTAGCTCTTAATCTCATCAAAATCGAATAAATTAAATTTGATCAGGCGAAAGTGATCCAGGTGTAATTGGACAAATGAGTTGCAATCCAGCATTCTCACTGTCCCTGCCCTTTGTGCAGCCTATTCTGGTGAAATGTGTCCAAGGCATTTTATGCCAGGCTTCTGAAGGATCGAATTTCGCTGTAATTTGGCAGATCTTATGGTACGGCATGGAGCGGTATGACACTGTTGGAATCAACTATCGAGTTGGGAAAAGATACTACAACAGATACAAAGCATGGAATAAAATACATGATATATTTGTTTGCAGAACAGCATGTTTTTTGGTTGGCAGTCTAGTAGGACTCCAGTAAAATCTGCTGCAGAACCAATATTTTCTTTCCTTCTTTTTTTTTTTCTTTCTCAAAGAATAATTGGATGTCTAATTTCAAAAGTAAATGTAAGAACATGAAACTGTACATCTTCAATTCAATATGCTAACAAAATAAAAGAAATGTCTTATAGATTTTTCTGTGAAAAACTACACATGGTAATCTACATCTCCAGAATCTCTTCATTTTTAAAATGTCTAATAATCTAAATTTAAGAGCTATTTTTTAGAGCTTTTAAAAGCTAACTAGCTCTCCATTCTCATGTTGTTGTTGTTATTTGTCACTGCTTCAATTCCCTTCCTGAAGTTAATGATCCCTGGTGTCTGAACGCACCCTGCATATCTAAGGATGATGATGATGATGATGATGATGACAAAGCTGTTGGCTGGACTACATGTAAAAACCATAAAGATGATGAAAATCATGCTGAACTGTGCTGAACTTTCACTTTGATCGTTATTGTCATAACTACAAAGTACAAACACAGCAACAAAAATGTACTTTTGCTTTCATTGAAGATACAATTAGACCCTAAACCTAACCCAATATCAAAACAAAAAAAAGCCCAACACTCAAGTCAAGTCACAGCCATCCTACCCGCTCTTTGTATGTGAGGAAAGAAAGAAAGAGCTGCGCTTAGCTTCAGTTAGCAGCATTCTGAAGAATTGACGTGTCTGATATTACACAAACATCTGACATAGTCTGTTAAAATAATAGAGACTTGAGCGGTGCACATTAGCCATATGGCACGATTAAGCGAGATGAAAGGGAACAGGGCACCTACTAATGGCACTAGATATTGATGAAGCTTAAGTGTTGAAGTACTCTTTAAAAAACTGAAGGTATATGAGGGGCATATCCAGGAGTTTATGAGGGGGGGGGCAATTTTTTCTTTTCCATTTCCAAGCATATTTTTCCTGAATATAATTTTCAACAGGGAGGAGGTAGGAACAAGTTTGTCTACACACAATTTCTTTCCCCTCACAAGGTAAGGGGGGATGTGAGGGCCCTTAAGCCCCCTGGATATGCTGGATACGCCCCTGCCTCATGGTAAAACCATTCGCTCGCGGGTTGCTGGATCTGTCACTTCTATGTGTACTGAATGTGACATGGCCTGGTAGACAGAGCGATGGCACAGACTGCAAACTTTGTTTAGTCTGGATGCTGGGTATCTGGGTTAAGATAATGAGGTTACTACACAATCGAACCTGTCCCCGAGACCTTGTGACCTTTGTTTACAAATATACCTTCAATATTTTGCACGCACGCACCCTACCGGTTAGATTCTCACGCAGAGGCATCTTGTTTCAGTCAGGGTACATCGAGGAGTTACTTTATATGGATCATGAAAGCCAATATCAGGTAAGGTTGGTTTATTGCCGTTTGATATTCAACCAGTTCTTCTACTATACCCAGTTGCGCACGGGCAGATCAAGGTCATTTGTTCCCAAATAGTAAAATCAGCGAGACGAATGCTGGTATCCTGCTCATGAAAGTTATGTAATCAGTATTCATTTATGCACCGACGGTACATTTACCTGATACACAGGTTGAAGTATTGTTTTCAAAAGGCAACCAAAAGGTATTCATGAAGCACCTCCATCACTTCGGCAGTGCATGATTATTCTAAAATGCACCAGTGGGACGTTTCCATCGTGTAAAAAATCTGTGGATACTTTGGGGTCATGCATTCCTAAGCTATTTACGAACTGGCTTATTGGAGATTAGATCATATACGGGAATCAAACCAAACGACTATAACCTAATGATTAGTGGACAAAATTATGTTAAGACCATGTGGATAGACTGGCTGGGTGGGTGTAAACTATATGGGAATGGACTGATTAGGTAGTAGACAAACTGGTGGTATAACAAAAGACAATTCGTTGTAAGGTTTATACAAAACATGTCTGCTGCATACAGATATTGTATATGAGCAAGTAGTCAAAGTAACCATTCTGGCGAGGTGGGTGGCTGTAGATATGTCAGTGACTGCAGAGGTCGACTGGGGATGCTGAGGCCATGGATTGGATCCCTGGTATGGCACCAATATCCTCTGGCAAGCCATTTATCTACATATGCCACATACTCGACCCAGGTGCCAGGTGAAGTAGATAGGTACTTCAAGGGATTTATTAAATGAAATGCATTTATGCAATTATACCGTTTGCCCCAAAATAAAAATGATCAAATAACTTTGGCAATGTAGACCTATCATATCTTAAATATAATCACTTTGTATTTGTTCAGAAGCACATTGAATCCATGTTTAAGGATATGAGCTAATGCTCTTCTGGCTACTCAGCTGACAATACCAGGAGTCCACTTACACCCCAAATATTCCACACTTAATGGGCACACATTGCTGCCTCCGAGATACAGAATAATACTGTATCAATCGTCTCAACTATACCATGAAGGTGTGTGGAAAAGGGAGAGAATTCAGCTACTTGAATAGGCTTGTAGGCGGAGAAATCAAATGCGAATCACGTACTAATGAATTCAGGCACATGGAAAGTCCTAGTAAAACAAACACAAAGAGCTCTAATCTATCTTAATGCCACGGTTCCTCTTTTTTTAAGATGATCAGATAAAGGTGTTGAAAAATCTGTCAGTTCCCCTGCGAGAAGATACCGATTTCCAGTAACAGCCGATTGACCAGCACATAAAGTGATTTACAAGTATGGCTTGTGTTTGCCAAGTTAATGTTTAAGAGGGCGGTAAACAGACGAAGCCCGTCATTAGCCGAGGCACTGACATGCTGTGGAGTGATGCGACTTGAAGGCTACAATAGTGCTTAATCCATTTAAAATTTGTCGACCCTTTTCCCCATCATTGGCTTAAGTGGCCCACCGCTCAGTGCTCTATATCGCCACTGCAATTCAATTAGGGGTGAGTTTACACTAGCCCAACTTGGCAAGTGGGTTTCTTTCAAATAATGAAATCAATTATTCCAAGGCTGAGATATACATGTACATGTATGTACCCCTCCCCTCCAAAAAAAACAAAAACAACAACAACAACAAACAAACAAACAAATAAATACATAACAACGAAAAATAGAAAGATAAAAGAATTAAGATTATTTCTGTTTTCATTTGAGATGATATTCAACAAGACACAAAAACGTCTAGGCTGCGTGAACATATGTTCATTTTTTTTTGGGGGGGGGGGG
>BEXV01001007.1:6133-20458 GCA_003118195.1 Hemicentrotus pulcherrimus
CTCTCTCTCTCTCTCTCTCTCTCTATGTCACATCTATCTTTCATTTTTTTCACAATGGACGTCTCTCTGAATCACATGAAAGCCCATATTAATCATCTCAAAACATAGTGCTATCAAACGTTTGGAATGTAACCACGGTAACACACAATAGTTTACAAATGGACATATACACTAGTTTATTAAGAATTCCCATTCTAATTTACACTGTTGCCATAAAACAAGCATTGTACATTGTCTGAATGAAAATAATCAATAATATTTAATTGCGAAGCCCTGCTGAGTAACTATGTAACAACTATAATTGTTTTTTTCTAATTCTTCTTATTAATGAAATCTGTGATTTGACCACTTCAACAGTAATAACATTACAGTCCAAAGATGTCCATGTTTCATTAACTTACATAAATAAACATCGCCATATAATAATACATTGTGATGATTAAAAATAATAGCAATAAATATAATAATG
The DNA here is from genome assembly GCA_003118195.1 of Hemicentrotus pulcherrimus. NCBI lineage: Eukaryota > Metazoa > Echinodermata > Echinoidea > Camarodonta > Strongylocentrotidae > Hemicentrotus > Hemicentrotus pulcherrimus. The sequence continues at coordinate 6,603 of BEXV01001007.1, forward strand.
ATGATGATTTAAGTCTATTTACATAACATGATTACATTGATTCTTTGAATAACTTTGGCAAAGAGTTAAAAATAGATCTAATGGACTGAGATATATTTATCTTAAATCTAAACCTCAGCAGCACACTTGTGTGATGTTAAGGGCAGAGTCATTACATAACCACACAATGGAATACATCAATCAACATACTTGGCAATTGCTGTCTCAGCATAAATTGTAAAAAGTACACTTTGTTTGTAATATGATCAATATTAAAACATTTGTGCCATTTTCTGTCTTAAAAACCTGACAAATCTAGGAACAGGAATCTAAAAATGTTTTCAATTTGGTCATGATCTTTTAAAAGAGATAAATACACTATGCACATTATCACATTATAATAATAATAATATTCAGCTTTTATATAGCGCTTAATACATCTCGGACGTCTCTAAGCGCTTTACAGATATACTAATGGAATGTTAAATATTTATAATTCAAGGCAGTGTTTAGCTTTTTAGGCACCGGTAAATGCAAAATACAGCAGCTATAATGAAGAACAGAATACATTTACACAATTTTAGTGTAAAAATAATTTCATAAAGCTGATTGGTGAAATGATGGACTATGAAATATTTACACATTAACCTCACTGTATTTTGATATTATATCAGAACATTTCAGCGGGCATTTTTATTGCATGTATCCCTGTCTACATGATTGAAGAGAAATCCAAACTTAATAGCAAACAACTCTAAAAGAAAACAGAAAAATCAGAGAAAGTTATTAATTGTTCGAAGTTAATTTAAGGCACTTTACATATGAGAACTCTAAATTGGCTGAATCCGTAATGTCACTGTGATGTTGTGCTTGAAAACTTTCTCATTAGTTCCAATAAATAAAATGACGGACATGTCTTTTTTTGCTTTTATACAAATTAATTTAATTAACTGCCCCTTAAAGAATTTTATCTAAGTTCAGACGGTGATATACCAGTAATACATGCAAGAAATGACATATGATTTCAATAAAAATTGTTACAAAAACAACCATTGTAAAATTGGGAGGGGTTTAAAATCAAGACTGTGATATAATATGTGCGAGAAATAACTTATGATTTCAATACAAATTGTAATAAAAACAGCAATTTTTCAATTTTAAGAGTTCAAGAGGTAAATTGCACTGATTATCATAAAGACCTTATTTGCCATAAATTGGGTTTGAAGAATTAAGATATCATTGCACTGTTAGATCTATAATTTAAGAAAAAAAGAACAATTAATTTACAAATATAAAATGGACATGACACTGGCTGGGTTCTTGTTCAACTGAATGGTCTAACTGAAACCAGCCTCATTCCCAGAATAAAAATTCCATTCTTTTCAATGGGTTTGAAAATTATAAACAAATGAGTTGATATTTGTCTTTCCTTCAGTCTACAAAAAGATAATAGGGACTTTTAGAATGAGTGGACGAGAACACGACGAACGCCGACTGATCATGCGTGTCAACGTACTTAACTGCCCATGTTGACTAAATTAGAAATCTTTTAGATTGCACTCGACGATATACATGCATGCAGGAATTAACACTATGAACATCACGGACAAAGAAAGAGAACAAATATACAATTCCTCATTCTACCCTCAACAAAAGAACATCCCTCCACTGCTATTAATATGTAAAAATGTGTAAAACAGGTGAATATGCATGTGACACCTGTTCTACACATTTTAACATGGCAGGGAAGGGATGTTCCTTTGTCTACCTGGGGAACTGTATATTTTATGTGCACGCGGCATACTAGTACATTGAGCATGTAAAGTATCAATATGTATGTATGTGTATGTACAAGATTTAGGAAAATCAAGGTTGATGCATTCTCGATCGCCGACTGAGACGACTTAAAGCATGCGCGGTGCCAGTGCCTTAAAATGACGTCACACGTTGCAGTCAAAGCTGCTGACGTGAAAATCTAAAAGTCCCTAATACAGGCTTTTTGGTTGTCACGTTTAAACAAAATGAAGTGCGATCTGGGCATGCGCCACGTTTTGTACCCTGTTCACTGCACTACAAGAATCGAGAACGAGTCCACCTCTGTTTTGACAGTCATCTTGATCAAAAATGCCCTTTTCTAGTTATGATAGTACGTACCTAGCTAGCTGTACTGGTACCGTAACGTGATTTGAGCTTCTTCAAAGTGGCACGTGCGGGGGAAATATGCTTATGCATGAAAAATATGTCAAATGTGGACGTTATCATGTTCACTAGTGCGGCAAGCTGGTGTTGACTGAAGTCAAAGGGAAGTGAACAAGTACCCCAAGTGAACATGTGGTCTGGAGGTGGACGGCATTCTCGTTGACACAATTGAAAAGGCCTTTAATTTCCTTGAACTTTCTTCATGCAAAAGGGTACGGCACCATACACTAATACCCTTAGGTTTGTTTACTTGCTAAGCTAAGATTTGTCAACTAAATTTAAAATACACATAGAGAATTAGAGATGTGTTGGAAGAGCTTTCTATAGTTCAGCAAAGTCTTCTAATTTGACATCTCGTAAAGCACTAACCTCAAATAATAGGTCCCCAACACATAATGTCTACTATAATAATAATAATACTAATAATAATAATAATAATAATAATAATAATAAATGTAACTTATATATTTTTTAAATTTCATTTTGGATCAAAGAAATATTGTATTGGGGAGCAGAACCGTAAATGCAGTGATGAGTGAGCCACAAAATCTTGAAGATAATGCGATCTTTAACAAGGAGCCAGTGCAGTGACTGCAAAACAGGGGTGTGGCCAGCAAAATGAAATGCGATTGATATCAGTTTACTAAGCTGCACTTTAGAACCAAATATAAGGAATTCACATTTATCTGAATTCAATTTCAGAAAACGTGCGAGCATCCAATCTTGAACAATCGGCCATGCACGATTCAAGGCGATGAACAGCCCTATCGAGGGATGTAGGAAGAGCAACAGTTCGAGGGGCAATGTCTCAGTACTTCTCCCAAGGAGCCATTGAAATGAAAGCTTCAGAAGTATCCATCACTGACTACATCTTTTGGCGCTGTGAAAGAAAAGAAAAGTCCAACCATAACTTTGTATCCATAAGAGCTATCTAATACTTCTACTTCTATGGTAATACTCATCAACGCCTGTTCAGCATCTAGATGAGGGTAAAGCAAAGAGTTGTTATATACAGCTCTATGCGGTACAGTTCCTGAAAAGACAATGATCTGAGGTAGCTCGTCCCAGTCCTTAATAATTAATAAATAATATTTTACATTAAATATTAAATAATGTGAGACCATAGATTGGCATAGGAGAAACAAGAGTTTATTCATTGTGATGGAACAAGTGTGAAATATGACCATTGACCTATGAGTGACCCAATCATATCTTAATATCTTCATTATATCTCACGCATGCAACATATCTATCTCACGATGGGGTGATAAAGAGAGACAGAAAAAGAGATAAGCATGATAGAGGGAGAGAGGAAGGGAGAAAGAGTGCTAGTTTTCAGAGTTAAAATTGTTGTTATATCACTAATTCTGGATAATTTTGCTTTGTTTGAACTTTCAATTTGGTCTTCATCTAAATTTTGAGTGACCTTTGGACAATAAAATATCGTAAAACAAGCAAAATACATATTTCCAACTTCTCATTTCCTTTCAGGTAGAGCCCAAGAGTTTGTTTACACTATTACGTAAGATGATGGAGAGTATATAGCTGCAATCCAATACCATAACCTAGCTCTCATGTGGAGCTGCAAAGCTCTTTAAATGGGGAAAACAAAATCAGGATCGTGATACCCCACCTGAAATACATAGGTTACTGTGTGATAGTGGTGGGGTCGATTTTAAACGAGAGATTCTCGTCATTTTGTATTCTGTGAAAATATCACTTTTCATTGTTGCAAGAACTCAACATGATCTTCTACGGTATAACCTCAAATATTCATGCGCACAAAATGCTCATGAATTCCATGCGTGGTTAGGATTTGCAAAGTTTCCATGCCATGAGCAATGACATCAAAACCCACACAACCAGGACTTTTCGCAATTCGCGAAAAATCCCTTGCTCTGAAAATGGCTGTTGTGTACAGATTCATGTTACAAAATTTTCAAAGTTCTACAGTACTTCATCAGTCAATGATTCGATTCTTACCTTGCCATGCTCCATAGTAACCGATATCGACCAGCAAAGTGCATCCATCCGATGGTCAGTGTGGCAATGAATGAAACTGGAACATGTAAAGTGTAAAAATGTGAAGTTAAAACACTACTCTAATATCCTTAAAAAGGTCACAGAGATGAAATACAGAATTGCTTCTTAACCTTTATTATAGTCAGTGTTATAGCTAGAGACTTTTTAGTGGTGGGCACAACTTCACCGACGCCATTTAAATCCCAAATTCTAACCTCTGCAACATCGCGATCATGAGCTATAAATACAAATACGCGTGCGTACTAGGCGCTGATCAAAACAAATTCGGCTCAAACCCAATCAATTAAAAAATGAATACTATAATTGTAACAATATCGGACAAATTTTACCATATAAATAATGAAATAAATATATATTTCAGTATTTTAATTTATTTACTCTGGAAAATTACGACATTTTGAATTTACCATATTAAAAATAAACATTCATAAGAACAGTTATCGAACGGCCTGGGCTGCTATCTCCGTGTGTTACACGTTAATACATCGGTAAATTGAGTACCGGTATGGCGGTTTTCGTATCTCGTAACATATTTAGACAAGAATACTAACTTTGCAAATCTTTAAAATAATCCTTTGTTGTCGAATTGAAAACAGGAAACTTGTACAATTGCAAATAAAACACCATTAAAGGCAGAAATATGAATGTAAGTACTTCTTTCCTTTACAAATATAGTTACGTTTAAAGCAGGTTTTATGTGAAATTAGTGCTGGGCGGAAACAGTGTTTTTCATCAGGAATGGTGGGTGGAAATCCCCGTGCTGGGCGGGCTCACCCAGCGCCGCCAACTATAGCTATAACGCTCATCATAGTCATATGCAAATCCATCATTTTTGTCTCGCCTGCGTAGCAAAAAAGGGAGACAGGTAGGCGTCGCTTTTCCAGTGACAGCGGCGTAGCGGTGACGGCGGCGTAGCGGCGATGGCGTCAACATTTGGATTTTTGATATAATTTTGAAAGTATAAGTCCTTAGTCAATGAAACTAGGACTATAGGGTTATTACGTATCCCCAATCATGTGAGTTGAATTTCAGGTCACAAAGTCAAGGTCAAAGGTCATTTCAAGTCAACAGACTTAGACTATGTTGTGGCATCATTATCGAAAACTTAACCTACCTAAGGTTAAGTTTTTTAATTTTTGATATAATTTTGAAAGTATTATTTCTTAGTCAATGAAACTTGGACTATAGGGTAATCAAGTATCCCCAATCATGTGAGTAGAATTCAGGTCATCAAGTTAAGGCCAAGGGTCATTTTAGGTCAGTAGACTTGTATTATGTTTTCACAACTTAATATGGTTTGGTGGCATCAACACCAAGATCTTAACATTTTTAGCATATTTTCAAAAGTGTTTGTTCAAATTCCATGAAGCTTGTACCCAAGAGTTATCAAGTAACACAAGTCATATGACACAAATTCCAGGTCAAAGGTCATTTTAGGTCAGTAGACTTGTATTATGTTTTCACAACTTAATATGAGAATAAATGAATCAATTTTTCTTATTTTTGCATGATTCTTAATCACTTCAAAATGCTGATTACATACAGAGGATTTCATTTTGGGGGCCTGCTAATGGGCCACCCTGCCTACAAATAATGTTCCAACCTCAATTTTTCATCTTATCGAATTGCGTAATGCAGGCGAGAACGCCGAGAGCATTTCCCTTGTTACATTAATAACTTGGTCAGCTGGTGCAAAGAGTATTCATTATGCGCTTATCCATTTTGTTCAAATGAAGTATTGAAAGGAAAATACAAATTCTCTTCTGCTTATTTCAGGTTTGGAGAGAGCTATATTAAAGGGAAATGAAACATCCATCCCAACAGGGTAAAATAAAACGGGATGCTAAACTATGATGATCATTGTTATATGGACCATAAGCACAATTACCTGTAATTACTCGTCTAAAGACTTACTTATTTCATCTGTAACCCAGTATTTCCTTAAGTTGTATAATTTTATTTTACTAAATCTATTGATATGTTATTTGTATATACATTTGAAATTAATTAGTTATCACATTTTGGTCTCATTGGCTGCCTGTGTGGGGCCTGTTGGCCTTAGATGCTAGAGCTTCTGTGAATAATGTGCTGACTGGGCTAGTCCCTTAAATTGTCAGTGAACGGAGCAGCTGGAGGGCACCAGGCCCCATCAGGCAGAGCTGTGGATTAAAATGGGTCATAACAAAGTATTGCAAAAAATATTGCAAAATTATTTACTTTACTTGTATCAAAGAGAACTGTTGCTGAGCTAGCGCCATGAGCGTCCCTGGACGGTGTGTGCGCTCTATAAGTTTACACTATTATTATTATTATTATTATTAAAAAAAAAAAAATGGACCTGCTCATCATTCTCATTACAATTACAAAATTTGTATTTTCCTTTTCAATACTGTTCCTATTTAATCATCTGCATCTCAGCCTATTATATAAATACTAAAAATAGATATAAAGTAAAATAAGAAATTCAAGATCAAGATACCTGATGCTCTGGATGCTGGGGTGTTTCTCCAGCTTCATGATTATGTCCTTTGACCTTTCGTTTCCCAGGGCGATGTTGGTGAGGACTAGTCTCCGCAGACCAGGGAATGACATCATCGTCCTGCTGAAGCTATCATCGTCTGACATCATTGGATCGCGTGCAGGCAAAGCAGCCTGAACGTGTAGCTCCTGAAGTCCTGGTATGGATGCCTTTTGTAAGGTCTTGGTGTCAACGGTTCTACCACAACATAAGATGAAGGTCGAAAGGTCTGGCATGATGGAGACAAGTTTATGCTTACACCAGGCGTCAGCAGTCTGGTTGTCAAGCGTGAGAGAAAAGCCCCTCTTACCCCCTGCAGACTGGTTCTCATCTTGGCCAATCTGTAAATGACATGGTCAACGGCAAGTTGAATATCTACAGACCGAAATTAGGTAGTGACTGCACCATGGGCGTCAATCCTTACGTAATACCTATTGTTCACAGGGGATGAATGAATAGATCATCCCCCCCCCCTGAACAACAGGTATCAATTACAGATCTACGCCCATGGACTGCACCCTAAAATTCTACATTCTCTTGGAGCAATGCATAAACTTGAGTTTCAATTGAAAAAAAATACAGTCAAACCTGCTTTAACGACCTCCTGTATAGAAAGACCACCTGCCTATAAAGACCACTTTTCATGTCCCCCCTGAGCTGTCTTTATCACTGTATAATATTGAAGACATATTTGACGTAGAGTAATGTAGTTTTAGTCTATGAGATGTATGATATAACTAGGATTTCTATGACATCACCAAAGTTTACATTAAAAGTTTGCTTTCGTGGAATCTGATAAAGTCTATCAACCGAAGACATTACCTCTTGAGACAAGGCAGCAGACTTTGAAAAGAAGCTTGAGTGAAGCTCTGTTTCCTTGACAACCACCAGACTGCTCAGACACGGCATGGCTTTCATACACACTGCAAGGTCACATGACGGCTGTTCAGACTTTAGCCTCAGGTTGGAAAGTTCGATGACCTTGATCTGAAATCAAAGACATGTTTGTCAATGTACAAACTAATACAACAACAAAAACAATAATAATGAAAATATCAACAATAATAATAAAATAATAACATTACTAATAATAATGATGATGATGATAATATTAATAATATTATTGATAACAGTAATAATAATAATAGTAATAGTAATAATAATAATCATTATCATCATCATCATTTGGTTTAACCAGGAAAGCCTCATCAATATCACTTTTGCTGTTCCTGGGCGCTCCTCAGTTAATATTACCCCAGCAATTGCCAGGTACCCATTTACACCTGGGTGGAGAGTGGCAAATGTGGATTAATACCTTGCCTAAGGATGTTAGTGCCAGGCTGGGATTGAACCCCAACATTTAGAGTGACAGTCTGGTGAATCACTATATCCCATCACCATCATATTAACCAAAAGACGTTAAAAGATGGGAGTTGTTGCTACCTTGTTTGGCGTTCAACAATAAGGGATAGAGCAACGTCCATTTGGCGGTGCTCAGTGGCTGCCGGGCTCACGAACAACTGGGCAAAAAGAATTTCCGTTTCGGTTTAATAAAATGTGGAGAGGACTATTACGCTATTATTATTATTATTATCATATTATTATTAATATTATATTATTATTATTATATTATTATTATTATTAGTTATTAGTATTAGTGATACATATTTTACTACTATCATTATCATCATCATCACCAGTCGTCGTCATCATCATCATCCCCATCATCATTACCTGGGTAGATGATGCATTGGCAGCAAGCTCAGTATAGAATGCATCATGAAGACTAATCCAGTCAGACAATGTGAGTTTCTTGAGGCCGGGCATTGAGCAAACGGCTCTGGCAATGCTCTTGGAGATGTCCGCCTCGTTTTCAAGGGACAAGTCAGCAAGACGGAGCTCCTTGATCTGGATTTGAAAGATCAAAAGAGAAGAGAGTAAAAATATTGACTGTACACAAATCAAAATTATAAATAACTGATAGTTGGGGCACAGAACGTTTCATTCTTGTTTTGAAGTCTCATCATGCCCAGAAAAATGAGTGGGCCTGTGTCATATGTTAACACGCACATAAGTTATGTAACATCAGAAAAATCACTTTGTCCCTCGGATAGGATGTTAAAGGTACTATGTCCCATTTGCAGGCCCAAAAAATGAAAAAGTTAAATTCCAACTGCATTTGAAAGATAATACTATTTTAGAACTTCCCTAAAAAAGATGGGGCTTGAAAATGTCTTCAAGTGGGAAAATAACGACTATTAGTTGTCAAATCGACTTTAGGGCTATAGAGCCCAAAAGTAATAGTCTTGATTTTCAGACAATTGTACCGAATAGTCATACGTTTTATGCTGCACAAAGATTCAATCAGTTTAATCTTGGCCATCACAAGAAGTGGGTTATTGATGTAGACAAATGCTCATGTACCCTTTACAACTCTTTTCATGTATGTTATTACCATTTACCAAAAAAGAAAAAAAGCCAGTCAGTCACTCAATAGTGTCTGACAGTGAAGTCTAGCAAGTAAACAGGTTTCCTTGCATAATTTGAATATGAGGACACTGCTAAGTTTAAATTTCACAGATAGGACATAGGGCCTACATGACATATTCATAATTCCTGCAAAGTTCTACAGCATTTGAGGTTGGCTTCAAAAGGGACATAGTACCTTTAAGTCACAGGTGTAAGAAAAAATTAAGTTTACAAAAACTGGAAATTATTTGATTGACTGATTAATGACTACCGTATATCAATAGAACAGATTTAAAAAAAAATATAGAACAAAAATTGCAGAATACGGGACATCCTGCAGTTTCAGGATTCTTTTCCTCAAGAATGTGGGATTGTCCCACAAAAAGCAGGACACTTGGCAGGTCTGAATTAATGCCTTTCTGGCTCTCAGCGAGCATTACCTGGGCAGAGTGGGCGCAACTCGCCATGACAGAGTAAAAATCTTCTTTCAACGTGGCATTGTGAAGGATCAGGATATCCAGGTAAGGCATGGCACACAATCCCCGAGCCAGCCGACCAGATGAAATAGAAGACTTGATGAGAATCCCGTTTAGTGTGAAAGACTTCACCTAAAAGTGGGACAATCAATGGGTAGATAATACTAATGATGATGATATTGCATTAAAAAAAAACATAAAAAGAAATGAAATAAGGCAAAGCACACAATTCCCTGGGCTGGGCAAGCAGATGAAGATGAACGAGAATGCCATTTAGTGTGGAAAACATGACCTTAATGTTATAGATAATGCTCATGATGTGATGATGATGATGGCAATGATAATGCATAACAAAAACAACAACAATGACATTCATTCTTAATTAATTAATGTATTTTCTTACCCGAGACTCCTGAGCCTCCTTTTCAAAGACCATGTAGAAGACTTCTCGGAAGGATGCATTCTTGAGTTCAACTCCCTGAAGAGTCGGGAGTGTACAGACCTTGTCTGCAAGCTCACTAGACAGCGTGTGGCCATAGGATCGCTTCAGAAAGACAACACTTTCCTGTACAGACAGAAAAAGCATATAGATACAATGAAACAACAAAATCATACCGATTTCGTCAACTCAACTGCTCAATGTAAAAACAGCATACATGATCAACATGATTTGATCAAATAAGTGATTCTTCTACATCATTTACAAGTTATTTTTCAACAAGATTTGTTAACTCTCAAAGATTCTTTCCAGTTGTTAGACCACGAGATCTTTGAAAAGACGAAACTCTGAGTTACTCGTAGATTGTTTGTCAATATGTTGGAACCTTGAAAAAATGAAAGTTGATTGGAAGCAGCTTTACTTTTTTCAAGGCTCCTTAAGGTATAAGTGTATTTTCATTTTTTATTAATGTAAGATTCTTTTATTGGATGTAAGCTCTAAAAATATTGAACATAATAGGTCAAAAGAGAATAAAATTCCAAAGGAGCAACACTTACCAGGCTCTTGAATGTGTAGAAGTATCCTGCAACAGTGTGTGCAGACATATAATTATCAACCTCAAGTTCTCTCATCCGTGAAAGCGAGCAGAAGCTTTTCTCCACCTCCCTGGCAACATCTTCATTGAAACTCTCCAATACCACATCGACTATAAGCATGTGTACTGTGGCCTCTACGCCTGTGGTAGATCGAACCGATGATTGTTCAAGATTGTTGACCAAGCCAGATGTGATGTCAAGGGCCACTTGTTTCTCCTGTGCAGCAGCAAAGAAGAGCAGGAACTTCATCTCATCCCTGTTCTTGCCGAGGATGAGACTGAGCAGCCTCTTGTAGTCTTCTGGATTTGTTTTGGCCTGTTCAGCAAGGTGCAGACCAGCCAGGTACTCCTGAAAGAGCTTGTGCGGAAAGAAGACTTTCCCTGTCGTGCGCGGCTTCTTCCTCTCTGATCTGCCAGGCTGCTTCTTATCCCTCGAAATGAGACCAACATCATATCCTCTTTGAAGGACTTCCTTATCAAATCTGTCTTCAGGAAAGACTAGATTGTTCTGCAAGAGTCCCTCAAATGCCACTTTTGCTAGTTGGAGACGATTCTTTTCAAGTGCGTCCTCACAGGAGGATTGACTTCTTGAATTGGAGTGCTGCTTGTCAAGGTAGCTGTCCTCCATGAACCCTATGATCTCTTGAAAGAGTTGGGAGAAGGTCTGCAATTGCTGAACCACCTCCCTGCGAGCTTCCTCTTTCCACAAGTGGCAAAGCATGGCACAGAAGATGGGGTAGGGCGACATATACTCTGCAATCAGACTGCCCTTCTCCATAAACTTGACAAGGCTCTTTGCAGATTCTTTGTCATCGCCAAAGAACCGAGAGACAAATTCCTTGACGTTCTCTCTTGTAAAACCTTTGATCTCTACAAAGGCGTAGCGTTTCCGGAGCTCGGTGTCATCCCGTATGTGCTTTACTTTCCAAGGTCTGGAGGTGATGATGACGAAACACTTCTTCAACTCTTTACACTCGAGGATCTTCAGGATAGAATGCTCCGTGGAGAGGTCTCTAGTGAGCTCATCGTAGCCGTCCAGCAGAATAAGCACCTTCTCTGGATTATTCCTGATGTAGTTATTCAGCTGCACTGCGGTCACCTTGTTATCAGGCAGGTACGACGACTTCACAATCTCCCCGATCGTCTTCCCATCCTTCACTTCTCTCAGGCGAACGGGCAAAACCAGCCTGAACTCCTGAAAGTGTGTCCCTTTGATCCAGTCATTGATGATTTTTGAAAGGAAGGTTGTTTTACCAACCCCAGCCTCTCCTTGTACCAACACACGGCGCAGCAGGAAATTGTTGATTTTGTTGCTCAGGATGTCTTCGTACTTCAGTGGTTGTGGCGACTTGGATTTGGTGTCTTCACTGAGCAAGATCAGGTTGGTGTAGATATCATTCAGTGCTAGCAAGGTGTCAGGATCCAGCGGCTTTGTCTGCACTTGGCAGAATGCTATGGCTAACTCTTCCATCAAGTCTTTCCTGCATTGTTCAATCTCGTCCTCGGTTGCATCTTGCTTTGTACTGGAACTGTCGGTACAGAAGATATCTACAATAGATGACAGTAAAATAACACTACAAGATAACAACTACAAGTACACCACAGCTCAAAATAGTATCACAATTTCTCAGGACATGATTTCCTCATATTACAGAAAAGATTCATTGAGGTGAAAAACACTCATTTTAAACCAAAAGAAATTAAAAATGTTTCAAATAAGATGCATAATGCATTTGAGTCTTCTCAGTGCATGGATTATCAAAAATGAGAAAGTGATAGCAATTCTTTCCAGGGTCAAATTGATTGCCAATCGATGGTATGCACATTACCTAAGAACCGTTAAGAATAAAGCCAAATGCTGGACTTGATTTACTAAACCTGTTAGAGGGTGCGGGAGTGGAGGAATTAGGCCGATGGCCTTGATTTTCCCACATTACCTCACATGTATATTGAAACCTGTATAAAAAGATTGCTCTAGGTAAACATGAAAAGTGGTCTTTATAAGCAGGTGGTATATATGTACAGCTTTCTTTAGTACAGGTTTCAATTAAAAATCGGATTCACGGGAGAAAATAGGATGTGATCTTTATAGGCAGGTGATCTCTCTATATACAGGTGGTTGCTATAATAAAGCAGGTTTGACTGTATCTTTAGTAGTCCTACAAAGCCATAGGACATAGGTACACGCATTCATTCTCACCTTGCGCTACTTTGTCCGCAAGATGCTCGAGACCACACTTGGAAAGAGCCTTCACCAGTTTTTCTCTCTTGTCACATTCTTTCGTGTCATTCCACCACAAGCAAAACATGGCATACGTCGCGTCCTCTGTGCGCTGGTTGTCCTTCAGCAGGTTATCGAGCTTTGCCTTAGTACAACCCAGGCGAAGCCCAAGTTTCACGTAGTAGCTATGGGGCACCTCTTCAGCAAGGGCATGCAGTTTCAAGTGAGAAATAGGGTCCAGTCTGAAAGGAATAATACTTTGAGTTAGATCGGTCAATATCCTACATTAAAGCTGTTCACGCATGGGTATATACGGCAGTTTAGTAGGCAGCTTGGTGATCACTACATAACACTGAGCCAATGGGTATTGTACGCTCCCGTGCATACGTCTGTGTGCTGCCCGCCTCTATATACCCACGCTTGAGCAAATTAAACTGAATCCTTAACTTCATCAACCTGACAAAATATGCCTAATTGTAACTCTACATCTAACCTATAGTCTCTTATCCTACATCTTTGAAGAAATAAAGGCCAGAGCAGTTATCACAAAAGCATGTCTGAGAACCTTCAAAATGCATGTTATTACATGGAAATTATAGGTGAAACTTTGAATATATTTGTGATGGATATTTTGAAGTCCAACAATTGTTTAAATTTCAGTGTTCAGTTAATTCATAATCTAATCAACTTCTTAGAAAATTACTTACAAAAAATAAATTAAAGCAGTAACAAAACAGTATTATATGTATATGATACATGAGAATATCATATACCGGTAATGATTTTACATTTATTCCTGCTCTTTTTTCATTTTTTTAACGGTGTATGAACCGCACCTTTTTGCCATGTCAAAAATATGTGTTAACAGAGACCTGCTGTATCAATTTGTCAGCGGCGGATCTAGGGGGGGGGGGGGG
>BEXV01001007.1:20554-31797 GCA_003118195.1 Hemicentrotus pulcherrimus
CCCCCCCCCCCCCCCCCCCTTGGCAAAAAGCTAGATCCGCCCATTTGTATCTGTTACCATTCAGTTACCACCCTGTTTTACAGTACTTCAAAATTACTAGGGACTTACTCAAGAGGGCCAGGGTTGAGCTCTACATCTCCAGCCATCAACAAGAGAAGACTTAAAACAAAGAGATGCTGAACGCGAACAGAGAACATCTGGGTGAAGGTACACCACGATGACCAGGATGAGTAGGAGGAAGGGGAGGAAGGGGAGAAAGATGACCACATCGGTCCCTACAAAATAGTATGACGATGATTAGGAATAGGATGAAAAATGAGAAGTTAATTAAGGTTATCTGTTTATACCAGTAGACACTAAAATAATGCAAAAAACATCTACCAGTATTCACATAATTCATCATGTGCATAGGGATGTCATCACCACAATAGGAGAGTTGGCTCAGATCGGTAAAGCGTCCGTCTGTCAAACCATGGATCCCGGGTTCGACTCCCACCCAGGTGGATGACTGAAGCCTGCGTTGTGTGTTAACGTGCCCCTTCCCTTGTATATAGACGGAGGTTATTTCAAGTGGAAAACACTCCATCCCTCGGATAGGACGTTAAATGGAGGCCCCGTGTAGAGAAGGGTCATTACCTTTGCACGTTAAGAACCCACTGCACTATTCGAATAAGAGTAGGGGGAAACCCCGATGTAGTGGTCCACCTGCACCACATCCCAAGTATAGTATGATAATACTCTGTAAAAGAGGTCTATACTCAAAAGGAAGAAGAAGAAGAATAGTCCGCTATAGAGTACGTACGTTCCATATATGTACACCCACAAAAATTGGAAAAAAATATATTGGTATGTTTCAGAGTGATACCTGATACTGAAAATAATATCTAAAACATGGGAAACTAGGGTAAGGGTTGGACAATGAGAGATAGAAAGAAAGTTTAATAAAATTAAGCGGGGGTACATTTGGAGCTCTTTCCCAAAATGAATAGTCTTTCGGATGGTCCCCTGCCCGGCCCAGATCGACGTAAATAATCATTCATAATCACATCCATTATCTGATTGATCAATACACGTCTGTAAAAACCCATACGTGCACACACACAGTGGCACACGGACAATGAACAAAATGTTGTGCCCATTTTCCAAATCTCTCCCACCTCACTTCAGAAGAATTACTCACCGCACTGATTGAAACCGTGACTTTTTACGAAGTAATCTAGTGTCTATATAATATAACTGAGCCCGAACTATCTATTTCTCCTGTTCCCGTAAATGGGATTGGGAGATCAGCTCCGAAAACAGCGGAAAAGACAAGGGAAAAGACGATGCAAAAAACAAACGGCGAGCGAGGGCAGAGGCCGTCAACATGTTATGGGGTATATACCACCATCTACCACCAGTGGAATGGGCCCCCATCAGTCGACGTGTTCGAATACACTACGACGCGCGCGGTTCTCAGTTTAAAAACCGCGCGCCTGGCCTAGCCGATCATACTGTTGTAGTTCGATGACTGGTGTTGTTTTTGTTCCTAGCTGTCTTTGTTGTTGTCACCATTCATCATCGTTAACATCTTCATTATTATCATTTCATTTGTTTTATTATTATCATCATTATTTTTATGGTCATTATTAAAATTATTATTATTATTATTTATCATTATCATTATTATTAGTATTATCATCGTTATTATTAGTATTATTATAAATATAATTCGCATTATTTTTATCATCATTATTATAGTCATTATTATTATTATGATCATTATTATTATTGTTCTTCTTCTTGATTGTTTATCATCATCATAATTATCTTCATATATTGTTTGCATTTTGTTCCGGGGTGAGGGGTTATAAACACTTGTTTTTATTTTTTAAAGCTTTTTTAATGTGTAGGGGTTACAAACTTATAAACTGGAATATCGTAAGATATAAGCCCTACTGAACAAAATGTATTTACATGCATCAGTCTCATCGTCATTTCTTTGTCATCATCAACTTTATTTAGTATGTTTACATTCATGTGTCTATGCATTAATTTGTGTATTATATTTATATTTATTATAATTTGTCCCTTCACACAGTAAGACATATACCGTATATACAGATCCATAAAGATCTCAATGGCATGATCGAATCTCTATGTTTTTTAAGAAGAAGAGCGCCATCTAGCATGATATAACTACCAATTATTTCCACTTCGAGATCACTTGTTGAACTCGCGAGAGGGCGTCTTGAAAATCAGGAAACAAAAGTGATATTTGTTTTTCCTTTTTCCGTAGACATCCGTGTTTTTAATCCACATCAAAGTGGTACATGAAAGATATTCTCATACTTAATTTTGAGCATTATAAATCCATTTGATATATTTATGATGTCACACTAATTTATAAAACCGGCAATGATTTCTTCATTCTTTCTTTCTTTCTTCCTTCTCAACTTTTCTCTGTTGTTTTGTTGTTTTGCGCTTTCGCTCTCCATCATCACGTATATATCTTCCCATTTTCTCCATTTCATAATACATCAATCTATCTCTTTTGTAAATATTTACCATGTGTAATTGTTTCTAATCTGTTAAGGTAGTTTAGTTGTTAAGTATTTTTTTCTTCAAAGAAATTAAAGCATTCACGTATTATTTTCTATTTGGGGGCCTTGCTCTAACAATCCCAGCTTCTATAAGGTCTCCTCTTTCTTTTATTTACAGAACATGATCTTACATAAGTAACTTTTGTATAGAATTTTTTTAGTTAATAACAAGAGTTGTATGTTGAACATTATTATTGCGCTTCAAATTATGTTTGTTATATTGAAAATCTGCAGTTCCAGTAACTTTATTTGAAATTCTATGTACAAATGTTTGTGAAAGTGGAAATAAAATGAACTATGAACTAGGAGAATAAACTCAAGTTGTGAAGCTGAATTGGGGAACGTTGAAATATATCTGCAGGAAATATATTTTACCTGGAAGAAAGTTTATGAACTCGTAGCAGTAATCAACAAAACAATTAATGTCCATGGCAGCAAGCAAACACTTTTTTTTTCTAAAACAATAAATATTTGTGAAAGAAATAATTAAAATATTATGACATAATATTGGGAGGAAGGATCATCCTTTAGAAATACTGACTTCGAATTTATTACAGAAATAGTGGCATTAGGAAAAAAGGTAAATCATGATGAAATATAAATATTGCTAGAGATGGTGAACTGTCACATAATATGCCATGACCACTTACACAAATTCTGTTTAACAAATGACAGTTTTGACAGTACAAACATCGAAATCATTGCTTTCCTATTCATCACATTTGAATACCGCGGTACTTTGTTTTGTTTCATATCCAATACGAATTTAATCACAACGATATAATTGTCAAATATATATTACGTTTTTTTTTGTTTTTTTTTACACTATGCAACCAAAATATGTATTCTTGTGAATTTGGATGAATTAAAGATTTGCATTGAATCGAATGTTGATAGAATTCAAGAGTTACAGAAACTGTGATATACAAAATATCCCATTTACATAGTATTTTTGCAAAATTATGTCAGTGACATGATATCAACAAAATCAACAAACAAAAATAATCTAATTTTATGTTTAACTCGTCTGAAGATTCATCTCTTCTGAAAAAAAATGATCTAACAGTATTTCCTTATGATCGACAATCATAACACCATAAGTGCACATGAATTTCGTCCTCCTTTACACCAAACTTTGGCTTTAAAAGAGTCCTTATTTTACCGTCCGCTAAATTGAGATAGTTTGTTCTATGAATCTCTAACACAATGGAATTCATTAAAGCATTCCATATGCATATCCAAGGGTTATCACATGAAATTAATTTGATATCGAAATATAGAAAATGCTATTTCTCCCTATAATCTTCACCTCTGTTACATTGCCTTCATCCTTTCCGTATTTCAGAACACTTTTTTATTATGTTTCACAAAAAAAAATATATTTAATATATATTGATAATATTGATCTCGATTCCATCCTTTTTTATAAGGATTAATTCCCAATAAGGCACCTTGGCTTTTCCGTGATGATCTACCCACTTTCTTTAAATGAATACAATTATGCTAATTTTTAGTATTTTGATAGGTTTTTTTTTAAATAGTGGAAATAATGAGAATAAATGACACTAGTGCAGGAGATGGATTCTATCACATTGAATACAAGTGCATACGTTTTTATTTTACACTCTACTCGCATCCTGGGGTAGGGGGGGGGGCAGGGGCTTGGGCTACTAAAAAAATATAGTATTCAATTAGCATTCTTCTTTATTGGCTTTCGAATAAAATTCGGCATGGAAATCCGATGGTGACATATAAATTATATTGGGAGCTACTTCACGCACGCATTTTTTAATATTTCATATATTGTCACTTTTTCTATCATAACTATCAAGTATCAAGTAATTATTGATCAAATATCTTGGGATATAAATATATTGCCAATTATATTTGGTACATAGAAATCATGAATCAATTATTCTAAAATTAATTTAAACACGTTGTTACATCAGAACTATACACGAAAGTAATGTAAGTCATGACAAATTAGAAAGAAGCTCGTTAAGAATAATCCCTTCATAGGGGAAATTAATTTGTATAGAGAAGTAAAAATAGAAGTCGATATCTATAGATCTTAGAACGTGCGGGAAAGAAGTGAATATGAAAATTAAATGTATCCTTTTCTATATCATAAACGAAGGGTAAATATATAAATCAATGAAGACAAATTTTCATTGTTATTTATCGACTAGCAAGTCTCACCTCCCCTCCCCCTGTCTTTCTTCAACTATTTTCAGCACCCCTTGATAATTGGCCTATCATTGTAAAAATGTTGAATAACGCATGAACGACGTTGAAAGACTTACCTTATTTTCACCTGATGCAAAAAAAAAAAATGAAATTTAGGGGTATAGGGAGATTTTGAAAAATCAAAAATCAAATTAAACTTTCCGAAGTAAGTCACGAAAACTTTATTTTATTAACTTTCCTTATGGCTTCACAGGGAATATTTTCATATTGCTTCCTTATTAGCAGATCTCCGTTTTCGACTCTCATTTTTCTTCCCTCTTTGTTGCTTTTTTTAAAAAATCACCAATTGTAATATCATTGATCTATCTCTTTTTTCTACATTATCTTAATTACCAACAAATCTTGATTTACCGTGATGGGTCAGGCTTGGCTGGCTCATGTGTTGTGATATAGTCCCTATCAACGAACGATGTTTTCTCTTATACGCTTACGTGAATCTGTCATTGTTTGGGAATTGTTAGAATACAAGGATTTGGTAAATGAATAAATAACATCAAATAATATACACGTAATATTTTGCATATGATTAGCTTTTATGTGGTTTCTGAATGTACATTGTGATTGATTCTTAAAACATTTAAACAAAAGTAAAGAGAAAGAAAGAAAAGAAAAGAGAGAGAGAGAGAGAGAAAGAAAGAGAGAGAGAGGAAGAGAGAGAGAGAGAGAGAGAGAGAGGAGGGAGCTGAGAGACAATATTCATAATTTTGCCCATTTTCTCACGCCAAATACAAAAACAATAAATTACTGACTTTCTACAAATATTATAGCATATAATATTTCATATTTATTTTCCATTAGTATTTCATAATATTGGTAAATCCGTAAATGACTTCATTTGTAATTTCCTTTTATGACTACCGTTGAAAAACTCTCACAAATCAGCCTCGTCCACACAGTGAAGAATATTATCACCAGAAACTCTTTTCAAATATGCCTAATTTTTAGTTATTAAATGAAAATATATTTCAAGAGATGGTTACTTTAAAGAAAGTGTTTACATATTTTAAAAGCAAAATATGATTAAAACCCAAAGCAAATTAGATAACAACGAGGCCTCCTAAATCATGGTTCACTTTTTATTTTAGTAATCTTTGTTCTTATGCCTTTGTTCTTAACACAAACGATTCAGATAAACTTAGTGGCCCACTGTACTACTTGTAGCTACTTGCGCCCTCTCCATATTAAACAATGCCTAATCGGTGACCATTAGTCCCCCATGGTCCTCTTTTTATTATGTTAACTAAGAGCTGAGTTGATGAGATAACGACCTGTACAGTGACCTTGCAGGGCGGTCTAACCCCTCCTGTAAAGTAGCTTTAAAGATCATGAGAGAATTTTTAAGTGGAAAAAACGAATTTAAACAAATCATGCTTACAGCACAGCTGTAGATTATACAAGATGTGGTGAAGATGAAGCAAATAAATTGGGTTTATCCGCAGGCGAGGCCTGAGTTCCCCTAAATGCAACTTAATATTTAATTTCTTGCATCAGCTAATGACAGGAATATGGTAGATTCGACGGTGGTCTCCATGAAGACAAATTTTTCTTACTCCAGGATGGACCAGAACGCTGTGCCAAAGATATAAAGTTGGTTGACCTATCAATGTTATTGTTTTTTGTGAATGAATTTGCCGGTACGCGTATTCAATTCAAAGAACGGCGCGCGCCTGATCCATTTTCGGAAAAATGTCGGTGAACATCAAAGGCGCGCATAAGACAATGGTATTGGCGTGACGTAAGAGGTCAACGACCTTTTCGATATCAATCAATTAAATCGCTGGAACTATTTTCTTGCAAATATCTTTTTGCATGCATGGTTCTATGATTTAAATATATTGGAAAATGAAAAGAACTGAAATAATTTCCAAATTAACCACATTCCAGTAAATTTAGTGTAAATTGATGTACCGGTACATAAAAAACGGTATTGTGGATTGCAGAATTCTGGTTTCTTGGCACTAATACGCAATTATCCATCTAAATTTAATCGTATCGTGCCTCAAGTTATGCAACAACGAAAAAGGGAAGAAATATAAAATAAATGATTATCATTTATTTTATATTTCTTCCCTTTTTCGTTTTTTATGATTTTTGTTCCATTCTATTATCATAATAGAATGGAACAAAAATCATAAAAAATAATGACAATAGAATGAAGAAAACAAATACCAAAAAAATGACCTAGGAAATAAAAGAATAAATAAATGAATAAAATAAAAACACTGCAAGATGGTAATACCACACAATGATTTTAAGGCAAATTATCTTCAACCCTCACGTGGGTTTACGAAACTCATGATTAATTATATGAAAATATCTTGGCTTCTTACAACGTTTATTCAAAGAATATCTTTTCAAGCGGTTGAAGGTAGATCTATATCCAGTTTAGCCCTTTTGATTAAATTCCAAACAGTTTACGTTTTATATAAGATGCGATGTACTCAATTTTGTTTGTAGTTGTCGTTCTGTTCTATTCTTTTTTTGGGGTTTGTTGTTCAAACTGTGATGAAATTTGAATTAATGAAGAAGAAGAAGAAGAAGAAGAAGAAGAAGAAGAAGAAGGAAAAGAAGAAGGAGAAGAAGAAGTAGAAGAAGAACAAGAACAATGAAGAATAAGTAGAAGAAGAAGAAGAAGAAGAAGAAGAAGAAGAAGAAGAAGAAAAAAAAAAGAAGAAGATGGAGCAGAAAAGAAGAAGGAAACAGTAAATAAAGAATCAGAAGAAAACAATCCTGTCTTTCCTTCCAGGGCCTGTGGCGAAATTCAAACGCAAAGCCGCCCTAAAATGCGCCCTACTCATTGGTTGAAAGTTGACTTGATTTACTAAATCAACTGGATTGAGCGCAACTGCATAGTATGCAGTTGCGCTCAATCCATATATTTGTAATGAATAGGCGTCATATGCATCTTTCATAAGCAAATCTATTTATGGTTGAAAGTAATTGAATAAGTTACCCTCATTCATCTTTAAAAAGTACTGTTGCAAATATCCACGTGGTTATTTTGTTACGCTCCGTTGCTCATTAACAAAATAAAAAAACTGCATTCCTGATTTCGTTACTTTTGACCGTAATTCTGGGCTATTTTTTGTTATAAATTAGAACACAGGAAGACGGAATAAATCACCCATTTGAGGCGATGATCCAATCTAATGACATAATATTGTTTAAAGAAAAACTTGAACTGAGACAACTATTATTTTGGTGTTAACTTAGCTTATGGTTGAAAACACAGAGGTTATAACTTTGAACGCAGCAAGGTTCCTTTTTTCTTCTCCCTTCCGTAATTCCCGAGATGTCTCGATGGATACATTTAGCAAAGTTTTATTGTCTTAATTATAATTTGATCATAATTCAAACACTGTTTGCTTTTTAAAAATAATATTAAGGGATATGAAAGGTTTTCTAAAATGATCCATCAATTCAATATTTATTACATAATAGTTTTCCATGATAATATGTCTCTTGGTCTCTCTTGTTCTAATTTTGTTTGTATAGTATTTTCACGAATAGCTGCATAGAGGAAGTTTTTATTCACTATAGTTATCTTTGGTTTCCTTTCATTTTCGAACTGAAATAACGATATGTTGTTGCACACTTATGGTGCCCAATTATGGTATTTAACAAAGTTTCATAGCAGTAAAATACATAGGATATTTGCATAGTATTGGTGTATTTTCTAGTGGTACACCGTACGTGTTATCATGTAGCTCAGTATTTTCTTGCTTTTTACTCGTATATTTTCATGGCTATGACTCCTTAATAGTAAAAATAGCAACATCCTGCCACGACGGCGTAGTTTAATTAACCTTGCTGAATTCGCTATGTTCATGCGCGGAGCATTTTCCCGTAAAACTTGGAGTAATAGTCCTCTCATCCCATTGGTGGTTATCGAGATTTGAGAGCATGAGATTGCTTCAGAGGTCGGCCCGAGGAAACGGCGGGATAAATGAAAAAAAGAAAATCGCAAATAATTCATCTGTGAAACACGGTACTGGGGCACAGCGACTACAAACAAAAGACCGAATAGAAATGCGGCCTTGCTGACGTCAGTGTTCAATTACTCGCTGGTAATCCGATAGCTGAGGGCAGCGCACTTACTCCCTCCACAGGCCTCCGCTCACTTTCCCAAAACTTTGATTTTAAGAAGAAATTGTTAATTATATGAAATGATATCCATAGGTTATATTGAATAATTAGTTAGCTTTACTTTGATTATAAGATATATACCAAATACACACTGCCTTGTTAATGCAGTGCACTTTTGTAATTACCGGAGGGCGTGCACGGAATAGCTCCGCTAAAGCAGGATGAAAAGAATGCCTGGGACTGTCTACCGCCGTGGAATGCAGTGTCCTAGCGAGGCAAAAGGAATTAGTTCTCAAATAATTGGAGAACAGTCCGATCTTACGCACCCATTGTCACCTGTGTGACTTTATGTGAATTTGATTATTTATCAAGAATGAAAAGGGGGTAGAACAAATGAGAAACACATCATTTTCAATACAATTTATACCCGTCGGCGCATGAATTTTCGTTACAAAATTTTTGCAAATTCACCTAATACAGTTCCATAGGCTCCTACAATAAATAAGGGAATATATGCGCGTGATAAGGACTTCCCGATGGTAGACTAAGTTTTCTATGTTATTCTCTAAATCGCACTTACAAAACACGTGTGCGGATCGAAGAAGCGCACAAACTGATATCTATGTTTTCTTGTTAGTAATGGAACATTGGGGTTGGCGCCCAATGGAACGCACATTCAAGCTTTGTGTTCCGTAGAACAGCATGGCAACAGAGGTTGCTGCAAATGTCAATTGTGATGAAGAAATTACAGCACTGGGCCGTGTCCAACAAGCGAGAGACGACACAATGGAAAATGCAGACAGGCCTTCTGAATTCAACACAACAGGGAAGGGAACGCAACCTCATGACCCCAGCAGCGGCGGAGGACACGGAGGAGTACCGGGTCCTATAGCTGATGGGCAAGGAGGAGTAAGAATTAATAATTCTATGGATTCTCATGGTCAGCAATCGATGAATATGTCGAAGGATGGTAATGTGACAAAGACGCCAAACTGCAACTCAACAGGCCAGTCAGACGGCGTGCTTCCGCAAGCGGGTCGCCCCAACGCAGGCTCGTACAACGGGCCCAGTCCAAACGTTGATCCGTTTTCTAGCGGTGCTTTACCTCAATACATGGAGAATAGTAGTGGTAATAAACAAGCGTCTTTTGGTCAAGATGGTTATGGTGGTGGATATTTTGGAAATAGGAACAATGGAGGTTATGGAATGAATCAACATGGCGGACCTGGTGTGACAGGAAATGCAAACTCTGGTGCTGGAGCCCCCAACCAAGCCATGGCACACACAAACACATACAATCAGTTTGATGGGAATATGAGCTCCAGACCAGGATACCCGAATATGTCTAATCGAAGTGGAATGGTCTCGCCGATGGGCCCGGGCAGTGCGGGTGGTTATGCCGGCTCACACAATCCGCGAGCGTACGGTCCGGGAGACCGAATCTCGAGCACAGCTCCAACTCTTTCACAACTTTTACAAGGACAAAAGCACCCGAGTCATAATTTTTCTGGGAATTTTGCAGGACAGGGTGATGTAAATGCAGGAAAAGGACCCGATGGCTCCATGGGAATGATGGGACAAGGAGGTCCCTATCAATCACAGTGGCCTAATCGAGGCCATATGCAACATCCGATGGGCCCGTATCAACGTAGTCAGGTACATCACATTCTCGCTTTGGTTTGTTCAGGCTAGGGGCGCGGGCAGGCTGGGCAGCACTTTGGAAAGGAAAGTGTTCACTCTGCCGTGGTGTTGAAAACTATCTTTGATTTTTGTTTGTAAATAGTAACTGTGTTTATATGACAGTATAAATATTGTAATTTTACTGTTTGAAGCAGTAAGACTACTAAGAGCTGTATGCAATATAACATGCAATGGTGTAAAGTTATGTGATCCAATCTTATTTAATAAAAAGAGGAGGTGGCAAACTGTTACAGGTTTTTTTTGTGTGGGGACAGGTTGAAGAGTTAAGATTATTTTGTACGTTGTGCAATGAGTACATCTCATCTACAGAGTGACGACTGGTCGTTTATCCAGACAGATTGTTTCCAAACAGCAAATGGAATGTGTTTTATGCATAAGCAAAAACGTATTCCATTTAAAACACACATGTGAATATACTCATTGTGCAATGTGCAAAGGAAAATAATTAATTCTTTATTTTCTGAATCTTTTGAAAAGTTTTATTCAGAAAAAAATACTCATGCCTGGTCAATTTTTGTGTGTGCGACCTATGTTTTTCCCTATAAAATTCAATGTACTTTTAACTGTTTGTGGCAGTAGTAATTATATGCAAGAGAGCTTTATTGATATAAAGTGTTAAAACACTAC
>BEXV01001007.1:32215-59627 GCA_003118195.1 Hemicentrotus pulcherrimus
CTTTTTTCTTGAGGGTCCAGATTTAAAAATTAGAGGGTCTCATTTTGTATGCAACTACGCATAAGAAGCTTCATGCTACTTATGTTTTCCCCCGTAAAATTCAATGTACTGTTTACTGTTTGTGGCAGTAATAATTATATGCAAGAGAGCTTTATTGATATACAGTGTTAAAACACTACCCTCCCCCCTCCACTGGCTAATACCAAAAACCTGAGGAACAGTTCTTTATATCTATATATTCTTTATCTATATAGTTCTTTATATCTAAAAAACAACTACGCATAAGAACCTTATTGGTAGTGACTTTTGGACTTGAATAGAACATTATCAAACAAAATATTGAAAGAATTAACTATCACTTTAGTGAGTGTGGTGAGTGTAGTCTATGGATTTACTATTACATTTTATTAATTCATAACAACTACTGTATACAAAAAATGTTTAGTATGATAATGTAAAAATACAATGAGTAGAGATTAGAGAGAGAGAGAGAGAGAGAGAGAGAGAGAGAGAGAGAATAAGCAATAGGGCATACAGTAATACCTGTTCTAAAACAGTTATATCAAGAGATTTGATTTGTGAAATAAAATTCAAAGAAGAGATTATGTAATGATTTGTTTAGGTTGAAATACAGATGAAGGACAGAGTTGACAAAATGTTCTCGGAGAAAAGAAGGATGATAAGATTCAAGAGAAGAGAAAGATTTCAGCCTTGTGAAAAGGAAATATTAAAATTGCAATTCATGTAGTAATGATGGTCCCTCTTCTACCTTGACAATTTTCAATTTTTTATTGAATTGTTTCATATTCTGCTTCGAATCAAATTTATTTCATGCCTGGTTGCACTGAGAGATTTCTCATATATATGTAGAAGATCCTGTAAATTGCCACAGGGTAAAATACAGAGAGACGATGGTCTTGGGGATATTGTTTTTAGTTTACATGAAAATTGAAAGTTTATTTGATCCTCCTCCATCATGTCCCCTCCAACCTCTCGTGCCTACTTCCAAGAAAGGTAAAAGAAGAATACAAGTGCAGATAATCCCACGACCATTGTAAACACTATACACTGAACAACCTATGTCAACAATGACATTCTTTATGAATGGACTTAACAATGCTTGTGGTTGGGAGGTTCTATCCAATTACAAGCAAAACATTACTAGTCTCCCCTCTTTTTCCTTCCTTCTTTCACTTGGCTGGGAAGGGGATTCCCCTGAATCGAGAGAGTGATGGTGTTTCTTTGAAGGCCAGCCAATATTTTATGGAGATCACAATAACAGCTGAACAGTGCCACCTCCGACCCACCTGCTGGGAGCAAAGCTCATGCATTCCTTAATTTTATTGTTTGATAGTTGATACATCGTCGTCGTCGTATGATGAATGTGAATGTTCCTATGACTGTTTTTTTTAATGTGGGGGTTAGAAGGGGGTCAGAATAGTTCAAACATTTCAATTTCATTTTTTCTCTCCAATGTGTGCATATAGTTGTCTTTGTTGTGCAACGTATCTACTATCTCCATGTAGATGAATAAACTACAGCTTCTGGCAATGTTGAAATGATTTGTAACAGCAGACATCTCATAGTCTTATATCCCCCAGCAAATGATTTTACTCTTCCTTATACTTAAATGGATTTTATTATTTAAAAAAAATGTATATTTGATAACTCACTTATTACACTTATTCGTACATGTAAGTTATTTTTCATTGTAGTGGCAATTTTTGGGGGTCTTTTTATAATTGCAATCTTCATATTGTTCACATTATCTTCTTTTTCTTTCCTTCATTAGGAAGTAAGAATTTTTTTTTGTGATGAATTGCTTATATTTTTAAAATCCCCCCACCTCCCCCTGAGCTTTCCAAAACTGAACCCCTCTCGATTCTGCAATTTTTGTGGCAGATGGGAATGATGCCCGATGGTCAGAGTCCTATGCAGAAGAGGCCCTACCCCGGTGGCCCTCCTGGACCCTATCCAAATCAATATGGAGGACGCCAGTACTCGGGCATGTCACCTCAGATGTTCCCCAACCCTATGTATGCTGGCAATCGGACGTACAGTGGTGCACCAGGCAGTGGTGCCGGTGGCGGAAGCGCTGGCGGTGGAGCTGGTAGTGCCGTTAGTGCCGGTAGCGGCCAGTTTCCCCAACAGGTGAGAATGAGAAAATTATATCATGGACAATCTCGGTAGCTTTCATGTAATAAAACATATGAGGAGGTCTGAGTCAATGGTTGTATATTCACAGCAGCAATTGCGATTGTGAAATGAACATACATGTTTGAAAAAGGAAAAGACTCTGAAAATATCATTATATTGAAAGAAGAAATCAGGAATTATCAGAAGAAAGCCTGATATGATTACTTCTTTTTTGTGTGCAAATTTCATGAGGAGTCCAGAATCGTGAAAGTCAAATTCTGCACTATCAATGGCTTACTAAAATACTACTTCATGAAAAAAAATGCTTGGTTCACCAGCGCGAAAGCTGGCAGGTATACTTTGTGATACCGGTATATTATATTTTTTAACAATATTGTATCTAATGGCTTCTTTCTCATGCTATCGATATATAGATTATTTTGTGGGGGGACGCATGGCAACTTGCAAATGTCAAATGCGGCAAGGAAGGCCACGGCTTCTCTTCACAAAAGTTTCTGGTTTTACAGGAAATATTTCTTTTCAAATCATTGTAATAAAACTATTGTGTACAAGAGAAAGTTGAGGTTCTATTAAAGATGAAAATTTGATTGATGAGCTTTCAAGTTTCTCATTATTTTATTCTCATATGGAAGAATGTATTAGCAGTGTCTAATAACAAAAAAATGGGTTACACTCCAAGTGTTGTCACTCCCTGTCGGCAAAAAATATGATGAGAAATGTGTTACGGTATGCCTTTGGACCGGTTTCTGGTGCAAAATAAATGGATATACGGTAATGAAAATGAATGAACAAGTTGATTTAATGAAACTACTTTGTTCGTTCATTTACGGTAGTTGCAGAAATACAATTTATTTTACGGGATGGAAGAGGTACACACCTGATGTTATTGATCATATTAGGTGGTGGATCCTACTCTACTTTCCTTAGTTGGGTTTCAAATGTAGGCTGTAGTTTAGCTTTTATCGATATCAGCCGAACAGTTTCTTTCACAATGCCAATGGACGACTAATTCTGAAGTTCATAAGTAAATGATGAAAATGAATAGCATTGGATGAAAATGTTTGTGAAGGTTTGTTTTTAAGGAGGGGATATTAATGTTTGCCAATACTTTCCCTTTTGTGGTTCTTTCTCTCTTTGTTATTGGCTATTTTATTGATAAACTTCATGTATTGGCCGGCCCTCCCTACAATTTTCACGTTCCCTTTTACGGGCCATGGCCTCGTTGCACAAAACTTACCATTGATGGTAACTACCATGGAAACCTTGATCGATTTTGATTGGCTGTTAAGCCTCGTTACCATGGTAGTTACCATTGATGGCAAAGTTACCATCAATGGTAAGTTTTATGCAACGGGCCCAGGTAATGGTCGATGCAAATTAATATATTTTGACAATTTAGTTCCTCAGAAGTGATGTAAAATATGATTGCTTGAAGTCGAAATTATATCCCTTTCATAGCGGATGTGTTCGGACGCATCCAATGAAACGGCCACTATGAATGGTACAGTGGAGAAATAGCCAATAAAAAGAACTTTTAAGAAGAGAAATGGCGATGAAATTACAGAGCAGGAGAAATCTCTCTCTATTGATGTGACTCCAATGAAACTGCCATTATGAATGGGTTTGGATGGAAAAAACGGGAGAAAAACACTGATGCTATAATGGTCAAAGGTCGTTATCTTGTTCTGGCTAAAGCTAGACTAGTGTTCAGCTGTATGCGCACTTCTTTTGGAACCCAGCAGCTGCATTTTGTTGATACATGTGCGTGAACATGCTGCTAGCTAGATGGGGCTTTAATTGATTCGTTTTATTTGGATTTTGCATTACCAATAAGCTTTGTAAAAAATCCAAATTAAGGCAATCGTTACAATAATATATTTATTGACAATTATATATGAATTAGACCAAATGGTGAACAAAAAAATATTTGAAACTGATCACTAACAAATTTAATAAAAGTACAATGGATTCCTGTCGAATCCAAAATCAAAGCGCTCGACAGCAGCTACATGTAACAAGTGATTGCGCAATAATTCTTCACTTTGGGCCTCGCCACCTGCAGTATGAATGGCACATGCGGGGAAGCGGTCGTTTCATATTTGTTTTACATTTGTTTTACATAAGGTAAATTCTATTGGTATTTTCATTGGTGTGACTCTAATAGAAAGACTATGAAATGGGGTATTGGACAGGATGCAAAAATTTTTCAATGAGTTATTATTTTGTATATTTGCATCCTTCATTTTGATCTTCTCTGTTGTAACAATGTTTCCCACGTGTATACTACATAGTACAGGGCCTTGTTGCATAAAACTTACCACCGTTGGTAACCTCGCCAATGTCGCCATTACTCGTGCAGAAACATTGATTTCATGTGCTGTTGAGTGATGTTGCCATGGTAGTTTATACTGATGGCAAAGTTACCATCAGTGGCAAGTTTTATGCAAACTTGAAAAGGGGACCTGGTAATGCAAAAAAGTTTTGAATGGAACTATCAGGAAACAACTGAAAAGGTGTGACGTTTTGGAATGATCAAAATGAGAAAAAAGAAATCAACTCAGTTTTGTTGAAATCACATGCACAGTTGCACATGAAAATACATACATGGGACTGCACACAGGACAGTTTGAACCAAACTTTCCAGGTATTTCTCATCATAAGATTTGAATATGAGGGAATTTTGAAGCAACACATTTCAGGTTACAATTTACTGATTCTACATAATGACCGACAATGCACAAAGAACGAGAAACATTGGAGCTCACAAATTCACTTTTTATCCTTATCAGAACTGAGCCTTCTCTTTTTTCTTTTTTTTTTTGCAAGGGAGAGGGGGNTCTCTTTTTTTTTGTTTTCCAAAGCTGCCAAAATTAAGTGTTTTAACTTTGTATCATTTTGATTCTATTATATACAAATACGGATCAAGTCTTTTTTTTTTTCTTCATCAAGTGTAATTTTATCTGAAGATGTGTGAAAAAATGTGGGACTGATTTCGGTAAATGAGGTTGCTTTTCAGGGCAAGCAAAATAATGATTTTTTTTTTCTTTCTACAATGAATTATTGCTTGGTTTGTCACTCTGCAAACTTTGTACTGAGGAAGTTAGGAAGCTGTTTTTTTGACACAGATAGTACTACTGTGCCATACCTTGTAGTTTGGGGGTAGTATTTTGTTAATGATATGATTTTGAAAGAAAATTGTAACTGCTAAGAGATGGTATTTTAGACATTCTTACATGTTTACTTACAGAATAGATACTTCAATGATTATAACAAATGGAATCTTATTGCAGGGCTGGACCCTAATGTGCGCCCAGGACGCATGGACGCCAAAAATCTAAGCCCAGCCCCTACATTTAAAAACCTTTTACATAGGGCTCATCATATATACGGACTCTAAAAAGTTTATTCCGGACTTGCTTCCAACAAATTCATTCTAAAGGCCCTGCTCATTGCATGACATTCGTTATTGAGTATGCATATATATCTGAAGACATATATACAAATACCTATGAACTGTTTCAATTTATATGATTTCACTAAAATGAAGATTTTTGTTTTAAAGATAGATTCTGTTATTTGAAGAAAACTTTGATGATTGTGGCCTAACATAGCAACCAGTTTGACATTGTGATGCATGATTATTAAAATGAAGAGAAAGTCCGCTCCGATGTCTAGAAATTCCTAGCAACTGGCAACCTGAAATGACTAAGCATACTGCACTCCGACATCTCTTATGTGAAGTACCCAGAAAAATACTTGAAGTCCCATATGATATCAAATGATGTGGTGTTCTGAACATGAAATTACATTAAATGTATCATCGTACTTCAAATCTGTTCTGATCTGTTAATAGGGTTGTTTGAATTTCGATATAAATCAGAATCTTAAAAGCTTTGTTTGATGTGGTCGGTGATGTACTTGTCCGGGACAAAATAGCTTGGACTTGACTAAAAGACCGATTTGTTAACATATTCAACTTGCTGCTTTTGAAAACCAAAGGTTGTTCTTGACAATGTGGAAGCTTGCCCAAGGCTTGCTTGACAAAGCAAGAAGTAATATATAGTAAGGCTGTGCACAACAGTGTAATGAGGTACCCGAGTACACTCCCAGGCTTACAAGTAATGTGTTAAGGCTGTGCACAACAGTGTAATGAGGTACCCGAGTACACTCCCAGGCTTACAAGCGAATATTCGGATGCCATGTTTTTTTTTATTTTTTGTTTCCTTCTTGATTTTTTTTTTGCCACCACCATACCACGGGAGCAGTATATCCCAGGTCCGTCGCGAAAACTCATGCACTTTTACTTCGAGTTGCAGTTGAAGGCGCGGATTTAATAATAATAATAACAGTAAACAATGCTGTTTTAAAAACCAAAGAGGGCAGGATAATCCATTTTCCTCCGAGTCCAAACAGAAAAACAGCATTTTGTCTCAGTTTCTGAGTGGTGAGTTTGACAGTGCTTGAATTGGTAATCTTTTTTACCGACGGTACAATGCCAGCGGCTTCAACTTAAACTTGAAGTAAAATTGCATGTGTTTCCGACGATGGACCTGGGATACCTGCTCCAGTGGTATGGTGGTGGTGGCAAAAAAAAAATTAAAAAAAAAGAAATTAAAAAATTGAAGAAAAAAAATGAAAAAAAAAAACAGAAAAAAAAACATGGCGTCCGAATATTCGAGTATTCGCTTGTAAGCCTGGCAGTGTACTTGGGTACCTCATTACACTGTTGTGCACAGCCTTAGCTGTCATGTGTGGATCTTATGTAACGTTTTGTATCATCTATTCTGTGCAGAAATAAAAAGCTTGGAGAGAGAAAAAAATCAGTAACAAAAAATTCAACAGTAGCACTCATCTACAAATAGTCAGTCTTACACACACACTGAAAGCAGATCTGTAAATCATGTCGAGGACCTCTTAAAATAATATTGTTGGTAAAAGGCCACTTCCCTCTTTATATAGTCTTTTTTCTTCCATATATATTCTATAGAATTGAATAGGAAAGAAAAAAAAGATGTAGATTGTACATTTTAAAATATTCATTTTTTTACTAGTAGTGTCAATTGTTCAATATATTCAATTTGTGTCCCCAAAGATGTCCCCTCACTATGGTCCAACAAGCCAGTCGCAAGGCACCAACTACGGTTCTCCTTCAGGCTACACGCCTCAGGGAGATGGTAGCGGTGGCAGCAACAGTGCTGGGGGACCACCCTCCCAACCCATGCAACACCAAGGACCACAATCACAAATGTGGAACCAACAGGTAATTGGGGGGTGATGTACCATTAAAGATTAATAGCCTGTTCACACCAAGAAATTTATACGAAACTTGTATAACAGAACATCGTATAGCGAAAGGGACGTACACATGTGGAAAAATAAAGAATTATTATTGGAGAAATAAAAAATGTTTAGTGCTGGCTTGGGTTACAGCTGGCCAAAAATCAAGTGTTCACTCACAAATTATAGCCCCACCAAATTATACATTTTTAATATGATATGGTTTCATGAGTACATTTGAAGTGATGCTTAAACATCCTTTTTGCTGTATGAAATTTTGTTATATGACTTTCACTCTAGAAAAAAAATTGTTTCTACATTGTATATAATGAATAATGGTTGTCTGAATAGAAGTTATTTCTGGTAATTGCGTAGGACCAGGAGCATCGTTCTGATAACCTTGGCTTAAAAGGAGAGTTCACCATGACATTTGTTTGGTTTTAAAAGCAGGAAGAATGGGAGCAACAGATTGGTGACAGTTTGAGCAAATTTTGATAGAAAATAGGAAAGTTAACATTTTTTAAAAGTTATATTATAAAATCAAACACAAATTGGCCATGCAGTGGTGTGTATCTTGCAAGGTCCTCTTCAAAATGCCCTGTACAGAAAATGTCACAGATTTCCTGATGAAGGAATCATTTTCATAAAGGGGTTATAGATTGTTATATCTAGGGGGTATGTGTGATTAAATAATTTCTTTTGAGAGAAAAAAAGATTTTTTTGTAGTACAGATAAAAAAAGAAGAGGAGTTCCCAAATCCATAATTTGTCATTTTGTGTTTGATTGATTTTGAAGGGATAGAGAGTAAACATGTATGTAAACATGTATGTATTAATCCCCTTGAATAAAATGTCCTCGGCTCTACTGAGTATGAAATGGCATACACATTATTTAATTTAAATATGAAAAGAGTGTTAAATATACACTGTAGTTTGTTATGGTAATTAAACATAATAAGAGACAAATAAATTTATGTATTTTCTTATTGACTGTCTGAGTATTCTAACATGCCCATTTTTAATATTTGTGGGAGGCATTTTCTTTTCTCTTCTTGCTTTTGGTAGTATATTTTTTTATTTTTTTTTTCTTTGAATTCTTAAGTTTTATGCTTTTCATCTTGTGTAAGCTTTTAGTTGTACTTTCATTTTCTTTTTGTGTTAGATACCATGTTGCATTGAAGAGTTATGTTTGTTTTAACAATTATAATCATGTGACTTGATCTGCAGTCCTGAATTCATTTCTGACCATTAAAAAAATAAATTGTACTTTAATTTTGAAATGCAATGTACACTTGATTTTGTGATAGTGTAGTTTTTTGTTTGTTCATGTAATGCTTTGCATGGTAATGATGGTACATAATACATTGACTTTGAATTTGATAATATGGTCTTGAAAAGTGATTTGTGAAATGTATACAAGTACAGCCTGTACATGTACAGGGACTAATCTTTGTGTGTTAGTGGTACATGTATGGACCATGAGTAAAGATTTCAGATGGCTTCCATCATATCTGATGCTGAAGAAAAGATAAGCAAAAGATTGTTAAAAATGCAGTTGCCATAACATGTGTTTCGCCAAGAGATGCAGTAGCACATTACATTGTCAAATATCACTCATACAGTTGGTTACTGTGCTACAGTCAGTCATTTATATGAATAATATTTTGATCAATTAGAGGTGTGCAAAGAAGTTGTATGCTACATTTCTAAAAGCTGTATATCTAATGTCTTGTTTGACATTTTACTCTCATTTTGTTCTATTAGCCGCAGCAGCAAAATATGGTTCACTCTCCTCATCCACAGCAAACACAACCGCAACAACCGTCACCACACTCTGTGCCGCAGTCACAACCAAGTAACCAACCTAGTCAGCCACCACTTTCACAGTCCGGTCCTGTGGAAACCCAACCAACACCACCTGCACAACAGCAGCAACAACAACAACAACAACAGCAGCAGGAGCAACGACAACAACAGCAGCAGCAGCAGGAGCAACGACAACAGCAGCAGCAGGAGCAACGTCAACAACAACAGCAGCAGCACCAAACCTCACAACCTCAACAAAACCAAAACCAACAACAACCCCCTTCTTCTCAGCCACAACAGCAACCACGGAACTTCCCGAGTAGTAGAAGTAGTAGCAACCAACAAGCTGCCTCGTCACAGAATTCATCATCTTCATCTTCATCATCGTCCAATAAGGCAGCATCACAAGATGGGGCAATTAACAGACCACCAAGTCTACCAGTAAGTTGCAGATTAAATTCTGATTTCTTGTGCAGTCACTTTGAATATAAAAGACAATGTATTCCTTCTCTTTTAATTTTCTTTTTTTCTTATTTTTAAGAGATAATGTGACTTTTAAATTGTGTTGTTTTTAACTACAAAGGAGTGCTATCACTTAGAGCAAGAATTATAAAAGTGATAGACAGTCTAATGGGCGATGTCCAGTATGTGTGAGATTTGAGATGGCATGTACATGTATGTACGCACTCTAAATGTATGCATGATAATTAACTCTTACAGCATATGGTAATTATCACTTCCACCCCCTCTTGTAAAATGGGGTACATACACTTGTACATATGTCCATGCACTTAGAAATGTACACTCACTATACTGTTCACTTGCCAATAAGCAGTGACTGTACATATGGGTGCTCCATGAGTAATATCCATATATCTCAAGTACTCCCAGAATTAAAAAAGATAATCACATTCCAGGACTTTATGTATTTGGATAATGTAGTTTAATCCTATCTTTTTGTAACAACTGTTTCAATGACCAGGCAGTAATGCTGAATCATTTGAAAAAAACTAGTTGTGAAGAATTACATCATAAGAAAAGATAGTACATGTATGAATGTGAGAATCTATAACATC
The DNA here is from genome assembly GCA_003118195.1 of Hemicentrotus pulcherrimus. NCBI lineage: Eukaryota > Metazoa > Echinodermata > Echinoidea > Camarodonta > Strongylocentrotidae > Hemicentrotus > Hemicentrotus pulcherrimus. Next base: position 42,531 of record BEXV01001007.1, read on the forward strand.
ATACTTCCTCCCGGGCATTTGTAGTAGCTGTACAGATATTAAATGGACATTTCCACCTGTACATTTATAGTAACTTTGCAAAAAGTAATACATACTATATACTAGTCATCAGTTTTCAATATTTGTCAATATTGCAAGTGCTTGTCTGTCACACGTGGCTTGCTTTCCACGAAACGGGGTTGAATGGAAAAGTTGAATGAAACTGACAGGTGGTCATTAAATAGCAATGCCATGGCCTATTAATTAATCACCCAGTGATAGTGTGAGAGCCCTTACTGGCAGGGCTAGCAAGATAATCAATGTTTACATTCCGTCGCCCACTCATGATATGATCAAACGGCCTGGAAATCCATGCTACTTGAGTCATGTCATTGACCTTCTCTGCCGGCTTCTTATTGCTAAGTCAATCCCCAGAGCCAATGTGTCTCAGTAATATCCTATGTCAATCGGGCTGGAAGACATGCATGCTCCTGTGACGTCAATCCACTTGATCACATGATAGATAATGTCATTGAATCAAAATCTCATTTACATATGTGGCACACTTGATGGGGTATGAGTCACCTGGCTAGGGGAAGCCCCTGTTTTTCTTGCTGTGCTATTTATAGGACACCTGCTGAGTCAATCTGCCATGCTCAAATGGTTTTAATGACCCCTGGTGCATGTTTTGTGTCTTGAAATTGATTTTCTCTCTTGTTGCATCTACATCCCCTTTTTCAACGAGACACCTTGGCTCGTTGAAATGGAAGACCCTTTGTATTGTAATAAATGAAGGTTTCTTTGCCTTCTCTCCGGGGAGATGGATACAATGTCTTCTCTTCTCAAGAGTGTGCCACACATTGAGATGTAATTGACCTTGTAAACCATTTTGTGTGTATTGATACCATGCAAGCCTTGGCAGACAAAGCACTCCCTCTCTCTGCCCTTGATATTGATTGTTATTATGAGTGTTCATGTACATATGTACATTGTATAATTGAGCTTTTAAGTCAACCACAGCATCTTTGTGTTTTACATTGCTTGCTTGCTGTCAATGCTCATTCTACATTCTATTTACATGAAGCTTTATTTTGTTATAAGGTGAGTTATGTGTAGTGTAATTTCAAAGTAAAACACAAACGTGTACATGTACCAATTCTCACCAACGAACGAGTTCTAGAATTTCCATTCTGAGTTTAATTTTCTGCAGTGCATTCATTCATTTATTAGTGAAGTCCTGTTGGAAGAGCTACTGTCACCCCCATCTCGTGTGTACTTGAAAAAAAAATTGTGTAGAGTTGACCTTTTTTCAATTCTAATGATATATAGGGCTTTTTATTTATTTATTTATTTTTCCTCATCTAACGCACCATTTGTTACATGTGGGTCTGTTTTGCATTTTCGCTTTCGATATAACAAATTTTATCTGAGTGTTTTATGGAACTGTTTGCAATAAAATTGCAAGATTTCATCAAAACATACAAACAACAATACAAAATACAGTATGGAATATTGAAAGGACCAGTCCAAAAGCAAAAGCTTGTGAGAATGGCTCTTAAAGAGAAAAATAAAAATCAACAAATACCAAGTAATTATGGTTGCAAAATGTGTACATCATGAACATGACCTTGAAATTTCCAAATACAAATGTGGGTTTGGTGAACAAAGGTTGTCTTTATATTTATTTCTGGACCCTCATGAATGGAGCTTGAAGTACATGTACAGTAATTTCAACTTGCTTGAATGTTAACCTTCTATGAGGAGTTGAAAGAAAACAAATTTGTCTAAACGCCTTCTCTGGAAAAAAAACCCCACACATCTGTCCATAACAATTATTGTTTCAGTGTACATTGTACAAGTAGATTACACAGGCCTGAGATTATCCCAAAAATGTTTAGTGTTTTGAAGTAGGTTTAGAAGTTGTGCTTCCTTTAGAAGAAATAACTTGGTTTCCCGATCTTAATTGCAAACATGTACGTTGAATAGGCCTGCATGCACACATGCATGTTAGCTACATGCAGGCCTACATGTACGCTTGGGAAAGAATTATGCAGAGGACGCACACAACACTTGCCATCGATATGTACTTCCTTATAGCTACATGTAGGTCTTATATAAACATGAAGAATTAGTACTACATGATATCTGTCTTCCTTTTCACTGTCCTAGCATAAGTGCATATTTCAATTCTTATGCAGCGTTTTTTCTTTTCGTAGAAATCGATCCTCAAGTATTTGTGAAAATTTGTAACAGCAATTGAATGTAAAAATAAATTTAGTTCCAAATATTACAAAATCTCTCTAAAGGCCTCAGCACTCCCCCCCCAAAAACAAAAAAATATTATAGTATAAACAAGATGACAATGAAAATTTGGTTAAGATGGAAATTGATGCAAAAACATACGTAAATGTATAAAAGCAAGTTATGTACTGTAGGCCTACATGTACATGAAGGACATAACTGCTTGGATATAAATATGAAGTTTGCATTGTAAAAATACATGCACTCACATGTACACATACTGTAAGGTCTACATGCAAAATTAGGCAGTGAAGAATATTGTAAAATTAATCAAATAAAAAGTGGAAATTGTTTTATCAGGGCTTTGTCTCATGAACATTTGCGATTCATCGCAACTTATTTCTGATTGATATCAATTGCAACTACTGGTATGTACATGTATATAAGTGATAGAAGAAGTGACCTTGTGATTGATAAGATGATTTGGGATTGATTCGGATCAATCACAAGTCTTTATAAGACGGGGCCCCTGAACACAAAAATTTGATTTTTGCAACATACGGGAGAGATAATGGCAAAACTTTATTTATAAGAGTGAATTTCAGTGGGGGAAAAAAATGTTCATGAGGAAGATTTGATCAGGAAATAATCAAATAAATGCAAATGTATTTGTTTAATATGTACGTGACATGAAACATTGAAATAGGTAATGATTTCCCATTAGTAATAGTATTTTAGAGGAGTACTATACACACCTTCATGCATATTTGGTATAGGATGCTAATTTATGATCCAGGCAAGGCTACTGTAATACTAATCAAAACAGGTATTTGAATGTCAAACTGAATATGAAAAAACAAACACTTTGATGTATAGTAAAAGCAAGGTGGAAATGTGAGGCAATATTGTTCATGTCACCATATCATTACAAAAAAGTAATAATAAAAATTAAAGTATGGACATTTAGTCATTCCTGCATAGATTTACATGTACATGTAGATATTAGTTGCATATCACCTGACATTGCCTTTTCCAGTCTGATATTGTAGGACAGTACCTCAAAACATTGTCCTTGTGTTCAACCTTGTCAGTCTTCATTGAGTTATTTTTATCAAGTTCATTTTATTTTCTGAATGAAGCGTGGCCTGTCCTTGGCAGTTGTATTGATTTATTTACAGCCAGTAAAAAGACACCCCACTTAATTACTCCGTGGTACAAAAGGCCACATGGAGGCATGTACACTGCATTCCTAAGTCGGCTTTGTCAGCCAGCTATCAATGTTTGCACTTTCATTTAAGGTCACCTATTATTAGCTCAGTAATCCCCACGGTCACATGACCAAGGCCATTGACCTGTCATTTGAGCCATGTGGTCACATGTCATAACAAAAGCCTCTCTTCATGGAGGCAGGCAGGCAGGCAGGCAGGTAGGCAGCAGCAGCAGCAGGAAGGTAAATCTCTGTGTACTTAATATTGTGATAGCTCCTCCATTCATTCATACCCCTGGTCTTTCTGCTGCCTGCACCAGCCAGCCCACACAATAAAAGTGTCTTTTCAAAGCGGCAGCTCAGAAGTGAGACCGGACCGGATCTTGCTTTCTGTTTGATAGTGGTCGATCCATTCTTTTTTTTCTCCTCTTCATCATCTTCTCTTACAGTGATTATGTAGGCAGCTGACAAGTTCTAATTATCTCACTGTGAATGATAGTTTAGCATGAAAAAGAGGCACAAAGAATATCAGAAAACCTTTAATTCAAGTGAATTACACTTGAATGTGAACACCAAGTCAAGTTCATCTTAAAATGATTTATTATAAGATTTACTAAACCACCATAGATTGTGTATGCTTCAGCTTACAACCTACACAGTGTGCAAGTACCCTGAAGAGCTTAGAGCCGGTAATCACTACGGCAGAAAGAAATATAGAAAGCGGAGGAAGTCATACTCATATATTTGATTGGCTTCTCATTACAAGTAAATCACCAAATTGGCAGTCATTAGCCTCTCTGTGTCGGTCGTTAGTCCGCTTTTACCAGATGATGATTATATTGTACATTTGCATCTCTTAAAATTTAGAACGCTTCATGTACATGTAGTATACAGCCATGTCCAAAGAGAAAACATGGATTGATTTGGAGTGATTGTGAAAAATGTAGGCCTATGAAGTTTAGAATCTGTTTGGTTTGTGGCAACAATTACAGTACAACTGTCCTCTGTTATGATCTAGTTTTACACAATAGTCAATATTACGTAACCGCACATGAAGAAATGATTGTTTTGAAACTATTTACGTTGCAGAACATGTATAAAACAAAGAACATTTGCAGAGATTAGGTGTGAACCTTTTACCAAAAACAAAAATTTAAAAATTGGACCCCCACCAAATCTAAAATGCTTCACGTTCAAGCTGAAACCTTCCCCTTCCTTCCATACGCATAGAAACAAGAATTCTTCATGAACATGTAGACACATGTGTTACAAATAGAAAGGATATTCAAGGAATTTAAAATAATAGAACTCCAACCATCATTGCAAGTTGTACTAGTGATAATGCTTTGATACAGACCAGACCCATTGCACAGTAAGGAGTGGCAAAAGCAAGGCAGCATGTAGTTTGTACACACTCTTCTCCATTGTTCACAATACTGCAGTGTACAACAGAGTGTGTGCTACATGTTGTTATATACATGTACGTGTACTAGTTCCTACACAGTCATATTCCTGTGCAGAAGAATATATACCCCTATCCCATCTATTCCATCCATTTTGGACACTTCTCCATAAACAAAAGAAAAACATTGGAACCGATTGACGATCTCTACCACAAACTTTTCAAAATTGCACCTCCAGGAACTCATTTGATAGCCTAAAGTAGACATGTAATGTTGAGATGGTCCCTGAAGTGGTCTGGAATCAAGGCAAAATTTTAGCTAATTAAAAAGTTAATCATCAATATGGTCATAACTTGATACCACATGGCTTTGGTAGAAATGTTCTTTTCTGGAAAGTATTAATCAGATCATAATTTGATTGTTATCTAATGCTTGCCAAGTGAAGTGTTAAATTTTGCACATTTTACCAGAGGACATAACTTGATCACCAAGGAGAAAACTATGGGTTTTCATTCATAAATTTCCCCATATCCTGCCTAAAGATCATTATCAACAATACTCATGATAATTTGGATGCCACCCACAAGTCAGTTTCGTTGGAGGTGCCAAACTTTTTTTTCAGGAGAAATCCCTGAAGGAACTCCACTGCATGGACTCTGCATGGTGGAAAATGACATTAGGGATCACCTCAGAAAACCGATATTGACTGTGCGTGGGAGACAAAGTTTGGGGGGGAAGAGAAACGCTGTTGGTTAGTTGCGCTTGCAGAGTTAAATGGCCGAAAATGATTTGAATGTTGCAAGTTTCCATTTCTGCTCTTTGCTCGGTTAATTTGCGAGGGATAGGGCAGAGAGAAATGTTGCTTCCACTCTTTGTTGCCATTTGATCCATGCTATTTCTGACCTCCTGGAAGTGTGTCATGCATGGGGAAGCACGAGAGGTCAAAGGGATCACATGCAATTCATCAGGAAAGTTTTCTCTCTTTCATCAACTTTTGGTTGATGTTTCATTGTTGTGATACTCAAAGATAATCTGTCTTTAAATCATGTACGTTTTGCATATGGTACTAGAATGATTTTTTATTTTTTATTGTCTGTCTCTCTTCGTTTTGCAGTTGGAGGAATTGTATGTGCAGTGTAGGGATATTCTCTGCTTCAATCGTGCATGTATATTTCCTACGTGTGTTATTTGCCAAGAGTGTAGCATGCACACACAGCACCTAGCGCCTGTATTCTCCTATGGGGCCCCTTCAGACTGGAACTACTTTTGCATGCAAATGAGTTGTGGCCTCATAAATAAGCCATTACTCATTCTACATGCACTGCCTGTGCACACATGCACACTTGGCTAAATAATACTGCCTGCGTTTCAAGGCAGAAAGAGAGTGTGTGTGTGTTGTGTGTGTCTGCTGTACGAAGTGAGTGCAGTATGTGCTAAATGTATAGTCGTCCGCTAGCTCTGTGCTGTAGCTGTGTGCTTGGCTGGCTGCTTGCAATGCACTAGCCTGTAGCATTGTACTGCTCTAGCTGTGCACAAGGGTTAGGCTCTGTGAATCCACTGATGCATAATGGTATGGAGCCTGAATGATAACAAGGCTGTGTGTTTTTTATTCAGAACCCAAAGACCTCTAGGAGAGACATTGCCAATTTGCTGCCTGTTTCTCCCGATAAAAACCCCAGGATCAAAATGGTCGATTTATTTTACAAGTGTAAATACACTGTCAAAATACTTGTGACTGAACTTTGTATTTTATCTCCACGTAAACAACCAAACTCGGTGTAGAGGTTTGACAAGAGAAAAGTTAATCATTAATTGTCAAATTGGCCATCCAGCCTAGTCATACGCGAAGCCATCACAAGCATACAAAACGAGTGGTGGTGCTAGCAGTTCTATAATTGAACCTGGAGGCTCTTTCTTTCTCTCTCTATCTCTCTCTCTCATTACTTTGTGTAGTAGGGACTACAGTAGTTTGAAGTTTGTGTAGCCAGTAGGAAAGCGATGCAATATATAAGCTAATCCTCATCAACAAAGAATACTATTTGTTCTCCTTATTTTCATTACGTTCTTCAATTTACCCCTAAGTATATGACATGTAAAGAATTTCAGAAATTATATTTAATGATATATCTCTCACTTCACTTCAAATATTTTATTTTGACAAATTTCTCATTTTTTTCCTGTCCAGTTTTGCTAATGTAACTTATTTGCTCTAAAAGATATGTATTTGTGAAAAAAGGAAACAAGTGTTTCTATGTATCATATCTACCTTTTGTTCTAATACATTTCAATCTCCAATTACAGTAGCATAGATTGCTAAGCCTAGTTACAAATCCGGACACAAATTGTATTATTCATAATATTTTTCTTAACCTAACCCTTCCCTGCTTAAAGTTACTTACACATATTATCCTTTTTTTTTTGCAAACGAAATGAAATTCATGAAAAAACTTTTGCAGATCTTTTCTTGGAATGATCCATAATACAACAAAGTTCTGAGTTCTGACAATGTTTTGTCTAACATCTGAATTTGTCTACCACTTCATGTACAGTACAACTGTACGGAACGCTGAAAGGAAGCATGTTCACAGGGTTTATTTCAATAGGAATGAAAATCAGTCATGTGAATCGTTATTATATGTGCCATTCTCTTCCCAAGTGAAGTAAATGGGTAACTGGTTAGAAGAAAGTACTGAGCTGAGCTTTAGCAGCTCAGCTACAGCAGCTCAGCTTCAACTGGGATAATAATGTGGTGATTTTTATCAAGTGCTGTAGAGTTTATTTATTTGTAAAGTACCTGTGCCATATAAATGGACATAATAATAATGATAATAATAGGGATGATGATGATAATTAAGATGACAATGATAGTAATAATAATAATCAATTTGTTATTAATTATTTATATCAGATTGATGTAGATCAAATTTGATTTAGATATGGATTGGGTTAACTTTTTACATTTTTTGTTTATTCAATGCTATCCCTGATTGTGATAACTCTATAGTAATGTGGAGAACATATCGATGTAGTCTAGACCGTAAGACAAAAACTTGCAAGGATTAACAGCCTGTGTTAATAAAACAATAAGGAATGCATGATTTCTAACGTCATTTTATTTTGCTACCTAACATTCTTTATAGGCACTTTACGGCGACATGTTTAGAGGAGGCTTTATGGTAAAAAAAAGTTCATTTTTAGAATTGACTGACCCTTTCTATCTAGTTATGTATCTTCTTTTGATGATAAATAATGATAATGATAATGATGATGATAATGATTATAATATTAATCATAATAGATACTTGTATAGTGCATATCACTTTTCGGTCCATTTTCACTTTAATATCAGAGTTTGAGCATTAGAACTGTTGCTTTTATGTTCTGATTTTGTTTTGAAACTAGAATATATGTACCTCTACCCTATTTATTTTGAATACTTGTGCTCCACGAAAGAGGAGTTCCAAAAGAAGTGTTATACAATTGTGACAACCCCCTCCCTCCCTTTTTCTCAAGACATAACGATCATGCCATCTTCGAGAATGCTGGTCTCAGAAAGAGTAATTAAACGTTATCCAGAGATTTTGAAGGATGAATCATATCGCTGAGCAGGAACATATCAATTTTCCAAGTATTATCTCTTAGGGACTATTGGAAACTCATTGGAAGAAGTCCCACAGTTTCTTATGGCCTGTTCAGACTGCAGTACATTTATACCAAACGCTTAATTATAAAGTAACATCTGTAATAAATCAACAAATAGTGGAAGGGGCATACAGACTAGATAAACGTTGTGTAGAGAAACTGGTTTTAAAGAGGGGTCATTTGACATGCCAGCTGACCAGTAGACTGCGGCGCGTGTGCTCTTGATAAGCCCTGCCCTGTTATCATACATTACAACGTTTAGACTAGAACTGGACCCTGATTCCCTATTGAGTTTTGGTTTGAAATGAATCAAAGACCTGCGATCTGCTATCCCAAATAATCTTTATACGACGTTCAGACTAGAAGAAAAAAAAATACAATAGTTACATGATAAACCCTGTTAGTCTGAACACTGGAATAAGAGCTATCTATTCCAAGTAGGTGTGTATCTACTGATCAAGATGGTGTGGAATATTTTGGGGTCGAGTAAATGTGTTCCTTGTGAGGGTTTCAGAATTCATGAAGTTCTATTGAATCTAGATCATATGAATAATAGAAAGTATATATCAGGAATTTGCTTGAATGAAAATTTTCAAAAGCTGATTCTTGAGCTTGGGTATGCTAATTATCAAAGCCACAGTTTGGCATACCCATTCTTGTCTTGTAGATTTCCAAAATACCGGTAATGATAATCCTGGGTTCTCCTAGTGAAATTACACTTTGAGTGAAATCTTAATTGATTACTGGTATCTCTAAATTGCTTAAAAAATTTGGGTTAGCGAAATGTGAACATACTTGCTGCAAGTCTTATTCACGGAAGCCTGTTCTATGTATTGCGTGAACTCACTGTTTGGATGACTACAAGTGTAACTTAATTTTTGTTCTCTCTTATTACTTGGCTATTGTACATTTCTTAACTAATATTTACCTGACATTATCATGTATCTGTCTTATTAAAACGTCATAGTCAATTTGAACTTTCTGTCCTTCATTGAATTTTTAGATAACATTTAAATACTTGCATAACAAACTGACTTGCTTATTTTTAAAAGTGAACATCCATTATTTTATTCAATTAACTTGGAATAGTCTAGGATAGATAGTGCCTCACTTAACAACATTCTCTTGATTTTTTTTTTATTTGGGAGGGGATTAATTGAGATTTGTCTGAATATGCTTTGTCTAGCATTGATGGTCAGAATTTTGGAACATCATTGCAGGTGTACCCTGTTTTTGATCCGCTGTACATTCACTCAACCATTCTGCATTGCTATTCTCCCCTCACCCCAGGACCTATCAGGATCATTAGATGATCTTCCTACAGGATGTGACTTCAACAGCCAGTCATCGGCGGCGGCAGCGGCAGCAGCAGCAGCAGGGACAACAACTGGCTCAGCGTCTGGCAGCAACTCCAGCAGCCATTCCGCCTCTAACGCCGCAAGTAGCAGCTCCAACAACCACAGAGGCAGCGGGGGTTCATCCACGTCGACCGCTCCACCCCTCTCCCCAGCCACCTCGGTGCATTCGGTACACTCGCCTCACGTGCACCCTTCCGTCACAGCCCTCAGACCTTCGCCTTCACCTGTAGGATCACCCGCAAGCCATATATCACGCTCTTCTCTGTCGCCAGCTAGTGTTCACGGTGAGTACCGTCCGTCATCAAAGTTGTGAACTGCCCTCTTTTTATTGACTCGCTCAATTTCTACTTAAACGTAGGTTCATCTGTTTCACTTTGGGGAAAATGATGCTGTTAGTTACATGCCTATTTTCTGTGGCTTAGCCTCATTTCTGAATGACATTGGGATGAAGGGGAGGCTTTGCATTTAACTAACCTGGGCAATATTTGTAGACTTGCAAGAAGGTATCAGTAATATAAGCTTGCTGGTCAGGCACACAAAGTCATTGTGCTTCTTATTCTTCTTGTGGATGTCAGTGTTGATGTACAGTCAAACCTGTCTATAGCGACCACCCAAGGGAAACACAAAAAGTGGCCTTTGTAGACAGGTGGTCTTTGTAGACAGGTTCCTTTTAGTACATGATTCAATGAGAAACCATTTTCAAGGGAAACAACAAATGTGGCCTTTGTAGACAGGTGGTCTTTGTAGACAGGTGGTCACTAAAGCAGGTTTGACTGTATTTGTTAATCAACGCATCTCGGTGATTTAGATAAACGGAAGAAAAGGGGGAATTACATCATATCATACAATCTGTAGAAAAGTTCATATTTCTTAGCAAAAGTTAATAATTCCTACAAAATTTAATGGAAGTATCTAGTTTAAACGAAGACTTTGTTTGCGCTTCATTGTTTTTGTTATATCAGGTGGGTCGATGACTCCTCAACCGTCTCAGCCACCCTCGAATACACCTGAAGCTCCTTCACAGACTCCACCATCAGCTGCTTCAGAAACCAGAGGTTAGTATCATATCACATTGTGTAATTTCTTGCTTTTAAGTAAGATGAGCTTTTAGTTTTGAGATGGAGTAGTCCACAATCTACCAATCTAACTTTGCAACATGTATGCAGGTGAAGGTTACAACCAGTTACGTTTAACTCTTAATCTGGTACGGATTAAATTCCTGGGGGTGTTTCACAAGGACAAAAATTGACTTAAGTGAGACCCGGACTATGGCTGGCTGTTGTTCATGCCACTGGTTGCTCTCATCATTAGTCTCTCAAGGGAAGTGCAAACCATGGTCACAAATCTAGAGAATTGACATTTTATTGACAGTTCAAAGATTTTGATTAGATTTAAGTTCTTAGAAAATGTAAATTTTGTAGATTTGAGGCCATGGTTTGCACATCCCTTGAGAGACCAATACCGGAAATGGTGAGAGCAACCAAGGGCATGAACAGTCTTGCTATATTTCAAGTCCAACTTAAGTTGATCTTGGTCTTTGTGAAGCACCTGCCTGGACAACCACATTGTTTTGAGGTAAATTGTATGTGTGACAAAAGTGGACTGTGGCAGTCCACTATCCATTCCATTAGTTCTGTAAAGTAGGTAAAGGGTTAAATATCAATGTTACTAGTTACATTTAACAACTGAATCATTCATACCTCTTGTAAGTTTGATGTTTTTTTGTTTTGTTACTCAAGAATGAACGGTGGATTGGTTGAATTAGTGCTGAAATATTTATATAAACATGTAAGCTTTCTCAAGAATCATAAATCAATTCTTCATGTACAAAACTTGGTAAGCGTATGAATAATTTAGTTGTTGACTGTATATAAGACTGCTGGAAATTGCATCATTACTGTCCTTATGGTGATGGGTATAGTGCACATACCAATCTGCAGTGGTGTTAAACCATCCTCTCCTACTGTCATGCATTCGTAAACCATGAAAGGGGCAGGAAGTTTGAAATCAATGAAATCATATCCAGGCACTTAGGGTAAAGATTCCAACTCCCATGCACAATTTGCATCTAAACACACATAGTCCACTGTGTACTTGAGAGTATGTCTAATTGACTTGGATTGGTGCTGTAATATTTTCTTTAATAAATACTTCTTATCCGTTCTTGAAGCTACAATGTCACACATGGAATTGGATCTTCACAAAGATTATTACATCTTCTGTTACGAGCCAGAAGAGCATTAAGTCTGTGTAAAATTATACAAGTTAACTCCTTTCTGGTTCCAAACAGACAGTACATTAAAGTTTGGTTCAGATTTATGATAGCTTGCGAATTGTGGGGGGGGGGGGGAGACTACCTTTAGTGTTCGTTTTCAAAATGGGTGGAAGCCTGATTTGAAGTTAACTTTCCCAGACCCTACCTACTTACAACCAAACACCTCAAAAAAAGTTATGCAATTCTTGTAAGTGTGTCATCAAACTTGAAGTTGGTATCATTGGAAGGCCTGATGTAAGTGTGGAACCGTTGAAGGGTCGAAGCACAGAAAAGGATGAACTTGTGGGCGGAAATTACATGTGTGCATCCCCGATAATTTACTCGCTCAAATCCTGGACTCGATGGAGCTTACTGGTATGAATTCTTTCACTCAGAGATTTGGATAGCCACTGAGCAAAAGAAGATTTCTTGCGCATGCCACAAAATGATTACCTACAGGCTACAGCAGATCATTGTGGTTTTTTTTTTTAACGTAAACATGTGTAAGCAATATTTTTTTTTGTTTGAAGCTATTATCTTGAGACTTTTTTTCCTGCTAGAAATTGTGTTTTTATTGCAAGTGCGTACTCCAATTTAAATACCTTTAATTTCCATTTCGTTTTTTCTGGTTGCACCATCCTCTTTCTGATTTTCTGATAGATTTTGAAAGATTATTTGATTTCATATCCGGTAGAAATATTACATTAAGGTTATGCTATTATCTTCAAGTTGCGAAGCCCCTTTCATTGCTTTGAATGATGATGATGAGTGTTGTCAAGAAGTTGATGCCTCTGGTAATAATAATATCACCTCCTAAACAAATGGCCAATGCAGTTAGAATGAGATAATTTCCTGCAACTACTGCAAATCTACAGTCAAACCTGCTTTAGTGACCACCTGTCTACAAGGACCACTTTTTGTGTTTCACTTGGGTGGTCGCTATAGAGAGGTTTGACTGTATTTGAAGATAGCCCACGTCCTTAAGGCGAGTTCTTGTGTAGTATCATAGAGAATGTCTCTGTTTCTCCATTGTTCTGCATGGTATGAAGATGGTTTGGTTTTATAATAACAGAGATTTGATTAAAGCCTGGTGTGTTCTTATATCAAGACAAATTCCATGGGTTAAAGAAAGAGAAGGAATGGGGGTATGTATGTGATGGTGAATGGGGTATGTATGTGATGGGGGAGGGGGAGCGGAACTATTAACCCTTCTTCTATACCCTGTATAGAAGAAGATGAGATACATGTATGTGCATGAATTGCTATGGGAATGAATGCCAAGGTTGCTGTAACATTGATACTCACCATCCTTCCATCATTCTGTTCCATTTTTCAAAGGGTACAATCAGCATGGAATGAACTGTGGTAATAGCAGTGGTACTGGTGTTCCAGCACAAATGCCCCCTTCTTACAATAGCCAGCAGGGACCTGCGTCCAAAATGCCATCCCAGAATACCTCAGGTAGATCTGCTATCCACCATAAATCAAATAAAGAGACAACTTTAAATAATCCTGACCTTACCTATAGCTTCTCCTCCTCCTCCTCCTCGTTCCTTTCTTTCCCTTATTCCCGTTCTCATGCATAATTCATCTTTCCTTGATCCCTTTCTTGCCCTTCTTGTAAAGCATCTTTCCTTTCCATAATGGAATGAGATGCTGTCGATCATATGTTGCAGCAACACTGCGAAACCTTCTTTTTACTATTGATTTAAGAAGAGATTGAAGATGCTTACCCTATTTTGTGTGGGCATACTTGAACCGGTCCTTCTGTTTTTGCTAATTTTTCTTCAAATTTAATTCATTGTTGGTAATGAGTTGAAAAATTACTTTTGTCTTCGATAACAAAATTCATCCAAATGTTGAACAATGGTACACAGTGAGCTTTTCAAACGTGAACGTACAGCATATACCTGTATGTATGTCAAGTCAGGTGAACTGATGTCTGTAGAGATAGCTGAAGGGTGAGGAGGGACGGAAATGGATTCATGCTAAGCTACATCAGTTCAAGTGAAAATGACGCAAACCCAACTGTTACAGTGATAATGACTTAATGAATCTTTCATTCATTTTTGCTTTGGTTGCTGTAAATCTATTTGTCCTCATTTATTGTGCAAGTGTATGGTAAGAGAAAGGCAGGTTTGAAACTGGACTTGATCCTAAAGCTCATAAATATGTATCATTGGCAAGAGGCAAGCTGGAATTGGGTTACTGGGAAATGTTCTTTTTGTTAAAAATGAAAAATGAAATGATTATGTCCAAGTGAAAGTAAGGCAAACCGATTGTTACAGGGATAATGACTTATGTAAAGCTCTGAAAACATCAAGAGAGGTTCTATGAAAATGTGACTTATCATTTCATCAAACATCATACAATGTAACTGAGAATTTAAACAAAAGAAGTGAAAGGTTCTACTCTGCATGGGGCTAAAATTACAGCTTTTGTTTGCAAATTATTCTTTAACATTTTTTTAGTGGAGTTTGTGATTGTCCCTACCATTTATAATGTATTTTGGCAGTGGTATAGGATTGGGTATTTTATGTCACATTAATGAAGTGTAGAAGATCAAAATGTTGTGCTTGAAGAACCAAATAGTATCATTATTAAGTTGAGTTTCTGACAGTGAACTGAAAAATCATTTTTATCAATGCATCATAATTTTCTTTTGGTGTACTGGAGAGGTTTGTAATAATTGCATCAAAATTAGTGAAAATTTGGCTTCCATATATGTCTTGGTTTTTAGGTTTAATCAACCCAAATCAAAGATAGATACTTGCAATTCCTATGCATGATCTTTAAATTTTACTTGCATTCACTAGAGTGGGATGGGGGTTTATGATACGCAATAAGAATGGGCGAAGCACTAGTCAGTACGTAACGTGACGTGACTTTGTATCGTTCTTCCCTCTTTGACAGGTGGGATGGGCGGGGGCCCGCCCCAGTATTGGGGCTACCAGGGCCAAGGTGGCGCTGGTGGCACTGCTGGTGGTTACTACAACCAAAATATGAGTCATTATAACCCTCAAGGTGAGACTCTCCAGAGTGTTGCCCATACTCACTGTCTCCCTTTGTTTTTGTTTTTTAATCTAAATATTTTGACATTTTTTATGTTTTTGCTTGATTGAAATGAATACTGAATGTATTCCCCTTCCTTTCATCTGTGTGATAGTAATCCATTCAGTTTTTTTCTTTTCATTTGAGTATGTTTATTTATCCTCATCCGTAGATAAAATGAATGCTGCTTGGTTCAGTTGAACTCATTTAATTTTTTGTTGGTAATATTGAGTCCTGGTTCTAAATGCAATGATTTATTTTTACCAAGAAAAATGAAATACACCTTTTAATATTAAGACTGTACATCTCTTGATTTGGTTTATCTTAACAAATTGGCATTTTAAGAAGGTTTCACAGACAAAAGTTTAAACTTTGCCTTTGAGAAAGTGATTTTCTGTTTCTATTGATTTATGTCATTGAGAAACATACTGAAGAAATCATGAATTTCATTCACTGTCTCCCAGATCAGCACTCCATATTACCTTTCATTTGTTGAGATGTTTCATAAAAAGCGAGACCTTTGCATAGTTTGCCGCTTAGTTTGATGTGCCAAGTACTTGCTTGCCTGATTGAATGTGGTAAAACCCTTTCCCATGTAAACTCCTCAACAAATATTCTGCAATTCAAGTTTGAGCATTAGTATCTTTCTGGTTACTACATTATCACACTTGGCGTTAGAATCAATGAAGAAAATCTTGTTTATTCCCCTTTTCAATGATGCTCCATTTATAATGATTATGTAATCATGGTACGTGCAGTACATCTGAATATGGGGCCAAGTCGAAAGGGAAATGTTGCAAAATGCATTGGTTATTGTCATTAAACACAATCCATCTTTCAAACAAGTAAAGAAATCACTTTTTAGCTGTAGTGATGCATTTTGCAACTTTTCACTTTTGACTCAGCCCCCTATTCGGGTGTACTGCAGATTCAATGATTGTTATCATAATATGGCATCATTGTAAAATACAATGATCAGAGCTTCCAATAATGCAAAATTAAATTTGATGATAAAGTTACAAGAGATGTCAACACTAAAACTAGAATTGCAGAACTTTTTTTTTTAGGAGTTTAGTTGTAAAAAGAGTTATGGAGAAAATGTGAGACATTCATACTCTGTATCTTTTCTATCTGTAAGGTAATATATGGTACTGGTTTTATAGTACAACATAAGCTTAAAGATAAACTCCAGTACTGGTAAAAAAAGAAAATTAATTTTCACAGAATCAAACAAAACTTACACTGAATGTTCAAGATTACAAATAAATAACATGTGCCAAACAGTTTTGGAAGAAAATGTATACTGGCTGAGTAATGAGCATAGAAAGACAAGGAAATCAAGGTAGTACCAGCCCCGACACCATGTGTGTTGTCCCATATATAGCTTTCTGTGTACAGTAACTCCAGACCCTTGCAGTGCACGCCAATACTTACATTCTACATGATCAACTGTTTCTGATCTTTTCCACACCTTTTCTTTCACAATACAATCGCATTACAATCGCATTACCAGTACTTAAGTTTAGCCTTAATACAAAACGATGTTTTTACGAGATAGTATAATATTATACTGTGAGTGGTAGATTAGTAAAGCAATTGTTGAAAGGAAACAATAACTAATGTGATTGGACTTGAATGGACATATTTCATTTATTAAGGCAATTTCTAACTTACATTCTCTGTATCCGAGTTGTTTCTTTCAAGTGAAACTTTGACTGCTTGGCATAAGCTATCTTAAATGAAAATAAAGCAAAGTATTCCGAAACCGCTGAGTATCCTTTTGGATCAAGTGTTTTGAGAATGTAAGCAGCATCTTGTACTTGTTCTTTGTAGTTGAGACTCAATATTGTAGGCCAAGAAATAACAGCCAGCCTACATTCCCCTCTAATTGCAGTGATCATTTGAGAGGCTGAACATAAGACAGTTATTGAACAAAGAAGACAGGGGGAGGGGGGGGGGGGG
>BEXV01001007.1:65490-98530 GCA_003118195.1 Hemicentrotus pulcherrimus
AAATAATAAACTCTTTATGTTGTATAGCGCCCTCTCAAGGTCAAGATATTAATTAAGCTATAAAACAATGTTTCGGGACTAATTTTGACCGATAAGCTATTTCCGTTTAGTAGGTATATATCATAACGACATATTCAGAAATTTTCAGGGTCGCAGCTACCATTGTACGGCCGTATGCGCTATTTGAAATTTATCAAAATTTATCGGGAGTACCAATAAATTTTTATTTTCGTTTTTTCTCAAAAGCAGAAGTGTTTTAGGGCTAATTTTTTAGTGGTTATTATACATCCACAGGAGCATCAAAATATATCAAAATAGTAAAGAATAATTATCCCCAAAATTTTCAAAATTTCCCAAAACTTTGTATTACCTTTAAGTATATGAGTGCACATCCTTCTCGCTCTCAACTGATGGGTATACACTGAGAAAACATTCCGGAGGGATGTTTCATAAAGCTGTGCGTAAAGTTACACATGACTTTACGAATGACATGAATATGAAGAGCTAAATGGGACTCTCAAATCCTTTTAATTGCATAATTTCAATTTGAAATTTGCAGATGTAGATTAACCTCATGATTACTAACAAAACATTTTTAATGCAAAGTGTATTTTTGGATACAATTTAATTGAGATTAGTAGAAATAAAGTCACACTTTGTTAAATGTCAGAAAAAACTCTGGACTTTTCATTTGGCTCTTTATATTAAAATCATTTGTAAAGTCATTCGTAACTCTATGCACAGCTTTATGAAACACCTCTTCCACGAAACACCCCTCCCCCGAAACACCCCTCCCCCCGGGTCACCCTTATTGGTAATTCAGGCAAATTGTTTAATTGGGGTTGCCCTTCCCTATCTGTCCACCAGGTGTCCAAGAGCAAGCAATGGAAGCAGATTGCAATCGAGATCGCTGTGGGTAACTCCAACAGCGCGGCCTTCACACTCAAGAAGAACTACATCCGTCACCTGCTGGCGTACGAGTGCCTCTTTGACCGGGGTGGTATAGACCCTCAGCAGATCCTGGCAGAGATCGACACTACCTCCACAAAGAAGTCCAAGGACTCCTCATGTGAGTTGCTGCTGCTTTGGTATTTTGTGTCTACAGAATCTGTTGATAGATGATGCAAATTCATCAAAATTTGATGTAGAGATGTTGACAAATGATGCAAAATCGTCAAAGTTGCATGTGGATATGTTGCAAATTATAAAGTTGTTTGTACATAGGATATGGCTCCATAACATTTTTGGTCTCATTTATTCTTTCGTTTAACCCTGTCATCGCCAATATCAGTTTTAAAAATGTATAAAGTTAATAGTTATTGGAGCGTTTTGATGACATAGGGTAACACTTTAAAAGTTGCAGAGCCATAAATTATTTATTCCAAAGTGTGGGAGATGCCACAGTCAATTTCTATCATATTCCTGAGAGTTTTATTTGTATCTTTGTGATGTCTGGTGAATTGTACAATTTTTGTTGTTAATTTTTTCAAACCACTTTCATTTTTACTTGCTATTATTTTCCTTGCTATTTTTTTTCCTTATGCTGGCAACAGGTAAAATGAAACTATTTTCCTATCATTTCAGCAGCAGCTGCAGCAGCCGCGGCAGCAGCCATGAATCATCATCCCAGCCCTAGTGATCCCTACACCCAGTTTGGTCCTCAGGGAGGCAAGCCAGGCTTTCCACCCATGCCCAACCAGATGCATGGCTATGGACCGCCTTCCATGTATGGAAACAACATGGGCCCTATGGGTCCACATATGGGCCCACGTGGCCCCACCATGCCCAACAGCAACGTACCTGGTAACATGCATCCAGGGGGCCCAGGAGGTCCAGGTGGCCCAGGTGGGGACATAACGGCTAACAGTGTGATGGTGTGTGACCCGTTCTCTGATATGGACTATGGGCAGCAGCAGCAGCAACAACAACAGCAACAGGGCCCTTACCCGGGACAAAATGCAATGAATGGTTCTTTCCCGCCCAACAGCCATGCTGCCATGAACCACCCGTTTAGGAACAATATGGGAGGAGGGCCGCCCAGTGGCCCGGGGGCTACGGGTGGAGTGAACAACATGCCCTTTGGAGGAGGACCCCCAGGTCCGGGAGAGTCGGATCCGTATTCCATGCCAAACAGAAACATGCCTTGCAACGACCCGTACGCAATGAACAGCTACACACGAAGGGGTGGTAGCATGGATCCGTACAGTGGTGGAGGTGGTGGCGGCCAGGTATCTGGGCAGATGAACCAGGCCAATGCTGGGCAGTATGCTGGGGGAAACCACCCATCCGGAGCTCCTAACTTTGACCAAAACAGGTAAAGTTACATCCAACCATGATAGTTTTGGCTCTAGTTCCCTTACCATTTGGTACCTACTTGTTTATGTGCATGAATTTGAGTAAGATCTAGTTAACATCGGGTCTATATTATAAACAAGAGTTTAAGAATATGTTTTACTGAAGAATTGATTAATCTTGTTAAGCCACTAGTTCTTCAAACCTTGTATGCAAAAGTATGCAATGACATGCATGATGAGCGAATCAGTCACCCCTATATGACTCATTACCTAACATTTCATGGTTATACCATTTTGCAGGTATAGTGCATCACCTACGACACACATGTCCCCAAGCCCTGGTCAAGGACCCCCATCATCAGGTCCATCTATGATGCCTCCATTCTCCAGTTCCTCCACACCAGACCCGCAGCAGCCGCAGCCTCCGTTTTCTTCCCGCTTTGGCTCCAGCTCCAGGCCTACCACGCCCAGTGACTCTCATACGTCTGCTTCCTCGTCCCCATTCCTGCCCCCGCCCTACTCTGCAGCTGGTCCATCACCGGCCAAGCAACAGCAGGGCCAGCAGCCACCCCCATCAGCCAGCCCAAGTGTTCAGGCAGCTCCACCCTCACAGTCACAGCAACAGCAGCAGCAGACACCACAGAAGCCACCTACACCGATCCCTACCCCACCCAAAGGCCAAACCCCACCACAGCCATCTCCTCAGGCTGGGGCTGCTTCTCAACCATCGGGACCTCCAGCTGCAGCTCAGACACAGCCTGGTGGTCAGCCTTCGTCAGGCCAACCTCCTCCCCAGCCGTTTGGCAATGATCACAGGATGCAGTTCCCACAGAAAAGACCGGTGAGTTGATATTAAGATTAAGCAGTGTATTGATTATCCTTTCATGTGACAGATTTTTAAATTTACAACCACCGAAGAGTAGCGTGGTTGATCAAATAGACATTATGACCCAAATTCACAAAGGAGGTTTAAATTTAAACCATGGTTAAAACCCTCATTTACATAACCCATGGTCTAAAATTAGCGCATAAAAAGCGTGAAATAGTCAGATGTCCAATATAAGAGACGCGTAAGGTAAGGTATCCTTATTTTGCGCTAGTTTTTAAACCATAGGTAATGTAGATGAGGGTTTAAACCATGGGTTAAGCTTGACCTCCTTTGTGAATTTGGGTCAATGTCATTTGAAACCCTGCCATGTATTACATGATATCATCTTTTTCGATTTTTTTGTGAAAAGCAGCGTAGAGCAAAGCTAAAGAGCATTTAAGAATTTTAAAAAAGTGATACTTACCTATTACCAAGCATGAATTATTATGAAGTAAGGAGATGTCCAACATCAATGATTTTTTTTCTTTTGTATGTACAGAGTGATGTCTTTCCACCACCCCCTAAGCGGCCAGACTACATGGGCCAGCACGGTGACGGGAGCCATGCCGGTGGGCCGGGCTTCCATGGTATGCCTCCATACAGCTCGCAGCAGGGAAACTTCTCCCAGGGTGGGTACGGCAGCAGCGACAGGCCCCTGGGCCCAAGCTCGTTCCCGCCCGTGTACAACGACAGACAACAACCACCACACCCCCCTCATGGCCCTGGTAAGTTTCGTACCTCGAGTCAATCCACCTAATTTCTAACCGACTCCACACCGAATCAAAACAAACTCTTCATGGTCTTTAAACCAACCAATTTCTGGCCATTTGGGGTAAGCAGTCGTAAATTGTGAGGTCTGCAGTTGGTCTGTTTGTTTGGGTGGTGTGATCGATGTATCAGTCTTAGGTGTGGGTAAAGTACTGTGTAAAAATGTGAGAGTCAATTCTAATGCAAGACTTCATAAAATGCAAAAAATTGAGCAATTAGCTCATGAATTGGGTATCTCATATTTTTGTCAGTGCTCTAACTTGCTACCATTCTCAATTGCTTGACATTTGAAATTGCTTGACACTTGAAATTTTGAATGGGAACTATTGGATTGTTAATAACAGATTAATTGATATTAAAGGCATAGGTATGATGATTCGTTATAGTTTACACCTCTAAATAGGTAAATTAATTCTCTTTTGACTTTGGTATGTAGCACATTTATATTCTTTTCAACTGTACCGCTGCTTTGATAATTTACATTTCACAAGTGGAATTAGTATTTCATGAATGCCTTGGTGGAAGAAACATTTCCTACTTAGTCAGTTAGATATTATCTAGATAATCCATGAAACATTTAGCAATTAACATGATGTTCTGCCAAATTCGGATAAAACATTGGTGTCCTGTCTACTAGCCAAGATGACTTTCAGATCCAACCTTTTGTTCAAGGGTAATTTCAAATAAATATAGTTCTAAAGGAAAGAACACAATTTTAATTTTCTCCCCCAAAAGGTGGGATGTGACAAAGTACAAGCACACTTCAAGTCTGATTGGGCACCAATGTTTTATCAGTTTGGAAATGTACTTATTCTAACCATGTATACATTTTGATTCTTCATCCATAAAACCTCTAATACACCACCCTTTGCTTCCAACACATCCTCATTTTTCTTCCAGTGTGATGGCCTTCCTCCATTTCCTGCATTCGATGTATTTCAAAAACTGTTAACACATTTCTTTCCATCTTCCTTCAACAACTTTTTCCAATTGATGAATTTGTGCTTGAAATTATTTGCAGTAAATCTGTTGATTTAACACAATACCCATGACACAAGTGTTGCTATGATGATTATGATAATTCCTGTTGGATATACATTTTTGAAAGGTTATTTTGTGACCATTTGTTGACATTCTTTCTGTTTGGTTAGCTTCAAAGTGAAATGTACTCTAGTTTACGACAACATCATTCTGTATTCCCCTGTGCCACATTTCCCATTTAATCTGGGAGGGTTAGTTGTTCAACAATTTACTGCAAATAACTTTGTCTAAACGCCTATTCAGAGATTCAGTAGTAAACCACCTCTGGAAGCTTTCTACAGCAAAACAAAACTACAAAAGCTTATTGTGCTTCTTATTTCTGCATTTATCACTTAGATGACATTAGTACATGTTGGGCCAATGTTTGACACTGCAATGAATTTTGTTTCACCTACCGGTATACATTGCATCCTGCCTTTCAGATACACATTAGATAGCATTTCTTTTGCAGCACCAGTTTTTGAGACGGTGTATTGCCTCTCTTCTGAGTGGACTTAAAGATGCTTGTTTCTCTAACAAATCACTTACAAATGTGTAGTTTCTCCTTCATTTTAGATAGTGCCTGCTCCTTGCACCTGTCATACAATGTGATCTCTTCCTCTGTATATGTCCATGCTCTCTTTTAATCTTTCTCTCCAAACTTGCAAACATTCTAACAAATTTTTCTTTAACCTCCTCTTTCTATTGGGTATATTGGCACATCTAGGTTGCAGTTCACTAATCATTACACTTCCTTATAAAAAGAGAAATTTCCTTAGATACATTTGACTTACTCCTCATTATCTAGTCTTGTGTGGCTTTCTTAAACCAAATCCCATAGAAACACAAGTCCAGTAGTCAATGCAAAGTTTGTTTTGATAATTGCATTCTTTTAAAGAATTTTAAAAGTTCTTTGAAAATTGAAAATAAAGATTTTTCTTTTGACATAAAATCTGCTTTTAATTGATGAAATTGAAAGTAAAAGAAAGGTTTTATGAAAGGGCTTAATCAAAATGATGTAATGTGATATTTTATTCAGGGAACAGAGAAACCACGTCAACAAATGAATATAGCCCTAATTTTTCTTTAGTTAGCTCAATTGACTTTCAAATTAGATTAATAAACAGGTAGGGGTGCTTCTTATAGCAAATCCTGATTCAGTCAATTTTCTGAAATAAGTGATGAATTAAAAAATCTGATGTGCCATTATGTCCATTCTTTTTGTTTTTTGTTGCTTGCTCCATTCCTTTTGCACAGCCCTAGGTAATCCTGTAAACTCGTATCACCCGCCGTATTTCAATGATTCTGGACCCTGGCCACCAGCTAGCTCCGGCATGGACGGTCCACCGATGGACATGTACAACCAGAGACACGCCCCTACCCCTTCACCTCGCAATATCCCTGGTCCAGGCCCTCCTATGAGGGGGGAACCAGGCTGGCTCAATTCTAACTATCCCTTTCCCTCTGATCAAGGTGCTAAGCGGGACGGGATTCCACCGGAAGGATATGGCAAAGGGATGCCTCCACCGCCGGCATCCAGCCACTCCGGACTGGGCCCTTCTCCATCCTGGGGCAGTGTCCAGCAGCGACCAGGAGGAGGTGGTATCATGAACCAGCAGGCTCCGTTTGGTGGGGCGAGGACGCTCCATTCTGTTCTCACTCAGGGAATGCCACCCCGTGGTGGAAGCCATCACCCTCATCCTATCTCCAGCATGCAGGGGATGAAGCCTCACAAGCCGCAGCAACCGGTCTATGCATCCTCCCAGCAGAAGAAAGAGATGATCTTCCCGCCAGATTCAGTGGAGGCCACACAACCCATTGTTGTCAAGACCAAACGCAGGTCAAGTAAAGAAATCGGTGAGTAGTAATTTTAGATGACCTTTTATTATTTCCGTAGCAGAAATTAATGAGCTATGTATAAATAGTTAACGAGGTGATAAGTGCACTCGCAAAGTTGGAACTTATTGCTATTTCTTGACTGGATGCTTATTAGTAGACAAATATAACTGTTCCTGTCTGTTGGTAACATAAAGTCCTTTGGTGGTAAAAAGCAGTCTTCATGACATCTACAATCCCAATTAATTTAGTTGAAAGGTAATTCACACCAAATAGGTGGAGTTCTGTTTTGGTAGTCCCTACGTTTGTACCTCAGACACACCAACCAGACCGACATCAGACCATCAGCAGACTTTAAAAAAAAACTTTATCCTAAATGGCCATTAATGATTAGTTGGTGTTGAGTTGGCTTGGAGCTGTGACAGAGACATTAGGAATGTGAATTTCAAGATCAATATCTAGTTTCTCTTTTCCTTAGAACATTTTGACTTCACACACTCTTTGTGTTTCCTTTGTTATGCTAGGTGCTGTGGAAGCTTGGAAACTGATGATGTCCTTGAAGTCGGGCCTGTTAGCAGAGACCACCTGGGCTCTGGAAGTTCTGAGTGTCCTGCTCTTTGACAACAACACTGTTATGTACTTTGATCTCAAGCAAATGAAAGGACTTTTGGAAATTGTCTGTGAACACTACAGAGCTCTCCTGATTGAGATGTTTGGGTGCTTTGAAGATCTTGAAATTAGGACTAAAAGCCAATTGGATCGTAGCATCCAATGTTCAAACACGGAGATCAAGGAAGAGAAAAAGGTTAAGAAGGAAAAGGTTGAGGAGAATGAAGTCAAGGAGAACGAGGTTGAGGAGAATAGTGAGAACGGCACAAGAGATAAGACTGAAGCAGAGCTTCTTGAGGAAGCAGCAGATTGTGCTGATGTGGAGAGGTTGCGTGGTGTGGACAAAACAAAACCCATCAAGTTTGATGGAGTTCAAAGTGGATTCTTCCGCAACCACCAGGAGTGGGATGTGCACGAAGGGTTCGATGCTGGCTCGTTACACTGGCAGGAAGGTGGGGGAGAAATGACCAAACATATTTTGTGTGTTTTTGAGAGGATTGAATCGGACGAGGACAAAGAGAATAACGATGCAAGACAGACGACCATAGAGTGGTTAAGACATTGTAGCGAAGAACTGAAGGCAATCAGGGACATCGATGTAGCAGAGGAAGAGAAGCATGTTACATATGTGTCTGAATCGCAGAAGAAGAGTGGGGAAGTAGTGCTGGAAGATGAAGAGCAGTTTGTCAATGATACCCCTTCACTGGTGACAACGTCCGATGTGCAAACATCATTTGGACAGCGTTGCGTCTGTGTCTCCAACATTATTCGAAGCTTGTCCTTCATACCGGGTAATGATCAGGAGATGGCTAAACATCCTGGTCTCATCACAGTGCTCAGCCGCATCCTACTTCTACATCATAATCATCCTCGCAGAAAGGAGCTGCCACAAACCTATGACCGTGATGACCAGGAAGACCTTGATCTAGAGTGCCCCATCACCAACTCCCATCGTTGGTGGTCTGATTACCTCGAGTGCATGCGGGAAAATGCACTGGTCACCATCACCAACTTGGGTGGTGTCCTTGACATGTCTAAATACGTTGAAAGCGTGACTCTACCCATGCTGGATGGACTTCTGCATTGGGCGGTGTGTGTGTCTGCCTGTGCCCTGGATCCTTTCCCGACCATGTCCAGCGACTCGCCGCTAACCCCGCAGAGATTGGCTATCGAGGCTCTCGCGAAGCTTAGTATCCAAGAGAATAACGTGGACATGATCCTTGCCACTCCGCCGTTCCACAGACTTGAGCGACTATACTCCACCTTGACCCAGTACCTCGGTGAACGCTCGGATCCAGTCATGCGGGAGCTCTCGCTAGTCCTTCTCAGCAATATAGCTAGGTCAGACATGAAGGCCAGCCGTGCCATCGCCACCAAGAACTCTATCGTTTCATTCCTCTTGCGTTACATTGAGGATAGCGAGTATACCATGTCCTGCGAGAAGAACACACCTCACATGATAAACCCTGACCTAGCCAAGCCCAGTCACGACATGATGCGTAGGGCCGCTGATGCCCTCGCAAGCTTGGCTCGAATCCCAGCCAACAAGGCTCTCTTCCTTCAGCACCAGAACAGACTGCTTAATCTCTCCATGTCACCTCTCTTAGACTCCGAAGTCAAGGAGAGAGTAGCAAGTGCGTTATTCGAATTGGCACTTTGACCAAAATCCTTTCTAAAGATGAACTCTGTGGAAGAATATGTCATATTATAGTTTCATTTTCTTTGGCTCGAAGTTGTGAAGATGCTGTGAATGCGACGGAGGTCTCATTCTCTTAAATTGTGGTGAACAAGTGTCGTTTCATTCTAATATATTTTTAATCTGGCTTCTTTTTTTCTTCTTTTTTTTTATTGCCAAAGATTTTTTAGACTATTAGTTCAAATCTTTTTGGTAGATTACTAGGTTGGAGGTGGTACTGATGTAATTACAACATTCCGATTGACATTCTTCGATTGTAATTGTCACAGAGTTCTTGAAGGTTACTGCAATTTCCTTTTTTTTTCTTCTATTTTTTTCTTCATTTTATGCTACTGTGTAGCTTCAAAGTAAACTATCAATGAATTTGTTGAAGTGTCCCGCTCCATGTGATAAAAATGCTCCTTTTCAGTGCAAAAGTGTAAATGAAAGACCTTGGTAAATATAAATGATAGTATGATACCTTGTAAGATGTAAATGCAGTCTGAATGCACATTGTAGTGACAACCCTACTTGCCTTCCTGCCTAGATGGTGATGTAAATCTTGAGATCTGGTAATAATTGCATTGCATTGCATTAAAAAAATTGCTTATAGTCATTCTGAATTGTTTTGTGGGTTTTGAGACTACCCAAATGCTAACAGGGCCACTTTTTCTAGTGGTTGTCACATGGGAAACATTGCCCAATTTTCACACCGTCCTTTGCTTTTCTACCAAATTTCATCTTGAATGTCGATCCACAGTCTTGCACATTCAATGGAAGTGTGGCTTGATGCCATGAACATTACATTTCTATCGTTACCAGAACTCAATTTTACCCTTGCTTAGATTGTACTGTTTTTGTTGACATGCTGGTTGTCATCTCGTGTACGTGGAAAATGGAATGGAATGGAACCGAAATGAATGAAATAAATGATAATTCATTCTCTTGAAGGTGTTCGGTGGATCACGCCAAATTAATTAATCTATTAACGGTGCTTCAATTGTATGTCAAGTAGTGCAATCCTCCTTAAAATATGTATTGAATTTCCCTTAAATGTTATATTTTTCATTTCGCTATGAATGAACTTGCGCCTGTGATTCTGTTCAAACCCCAGGTCACATCTTTTTATTTTCTCATTCCATTTTATATACAATTTATTTGTACGAATGTCTATATTTTATTTTGGTTGGTCTTTAGAATTACAAATCTAATTGAACACACTGTGGACAAGAATCCAACCAAGCTGTCGCAGAGATGTAAATGCATTGCTACTGATATCTAATGATCTCAGTTAGTTCAGGCGGTGTCTGGAAGCTTGATATGAACTGTGTAATAGGTCAGTTGGAGCTTTGCAATAACACAAGTGCCTGGAAAGAAAGACTACCAATTCATACTATGTCTGATATATCATCGTCTTGTTGGGGGGAAAAAAGGCGGTAGACTCATTTTAGAGCATAATCCCAATAATAACTCTGTACAGACGCGGGATGCTCCTTTGTTTATTTTTTATTCGGAATGTAAGAAAACTGATCGCAATGATAATACCAAGCTCAAGAATACGCTCTATTTGCATAGAGACAACATTAAAGATGCAATATGATACCATGACACTATATTTTGCCGTCAAAGAGCACAGAGGGAAAAGCTTCAAAAAGAAGAGCCCGAAACATCTAATATAGGACTACAGTATTTGAGTTTGACTTTTTGGCAACTTCAAGCAAAGAGGGCAAGATTTTATACAGTAGTTCCAGAGACATTTGGAGTATTGTATTTGACTATAGCAACCAAAGTGTTTGTTATCAAGTAAGCAATGGTGTAGGTTAAAGTCTGGAATAAGAGACAGCAGTAATCGAGGCTTAGTTTATGTTTCAATTACAGGTCATATGAGCCTTTTTCACATCCTAATGAATTCTGTGGGAAAAGCTGAAAAAAAGAAAAAAATATTTTGTTGTCATTGTAAGTTATCTAATCGTAAAGGGATAGGATAGCCAGGAGACTATTTTATAGTTTGCACAGATATTAAAATTGACAGATAATATATGAATCTAATTTTTGTACTTAATTTAAACTAATTGTATGTGCTGCTGCTTGCTGCGTTGTTTAATTAATATTCAAAGAATCATGGATCATGGAATTGACTAAAAAGTGCTGACGGTAACGACCCAGAATCTATATATATATATATATATGTTAGCTGGACCAGTTCAACTTATGACTAGAGGGAACTCATTGCTTTAAGACTAACAAACAGTAGTTAGACTTGCACCGCTGTGGATGAATAGAATATGAACTAAAAACGACTGCCTGGAAGCTGAGAGTGATGTGGTTAGCGATGTAAACAAACATAATTGGGGGTAGAGGGTGATTGGGACTGGCTTGTGGAGGAAGGTTTGTAGATGAATTGTGTATAGGACTATTTTTGTAAAACATGAATTTTTTGTCATTGTTTTTCTCACAAGCATTTGTTCCAGCAAAAATTTTTAAGGAGGAATTTGTCATGGTGCTTTCATTACATACAAAAGGATTTTTTCTTTCTCTCTCTCTCTCTCTCTCTCTCTATCTCCCTCTCTTTCTCTCCTTTGAGAGAATTCTGCAGTCGTCTTCTAGAATTTGAGATGTCTTCTAGGATTCAAACGCAGTTTGATTTGTATAAATTTTATTCTTTCGTTGTAAAGATTTTTGATAATTCAAATGTCACATGCCTGCTGAGAATGCGTAGCAGGAGTGTGTATGTGTACATGTAGGTAGGCGACTCCATTGAATCGCAATTAGCTGCAGGTTCAAGAAAAAAATTGAAGAGCCAGATATTTCTTGCTCACCAGATTAATTTGTCTTCATTTACGTGTGGAAATGATCAAAAATAAAGAGAAAAGAAAACATTTGCCTTTTCATGATACAAGTGTAATTCATTGTAAAGATCGGATAACTGTACTATGAGAAGGTGTTTTTTGATTTATACTTGAGGCAGATATGTAATATATGTTTTATTTAGTGAAAAGTGATGACGTTGAACTGAACCTGTTGATTTGTGCGTACTTTGATATGTTCTTTTATGTTTTGTGTATATGTTTCATCTTGAAGTTAGTTTAGTTCAGTGTACATCTTACGTTGGTCCTATGTGCAACTGTCTATGAAAAACAAAAAAACTTTACAGAGGAAAATTTCATTGGTTTTTTGTGTGTAGTACCTAATGTAGTTTTAGACAAATCTTTTTTTCAATGTGTATGTTTCTAGACATGGAATCTCTTGATGTTTGATGAAGAAAAGAGAATTTAAATTTAAGTTGTGTAATTCCTTAACCAGGTGTGTTTGGGAGATTGAATATTGTATAGGCTGATGAAGTATACAGTACATTTTTTGTTTCTGTACATTGCCTGTAACAAGATAACACAAGTTTATACGTCAACATGAAATAAAATTGTAAATATCACGGAAAAGAACCCTGGTGCGCTGTTTGTTCTTTTGTGTTTCTCTGTTTCAAGTCTTCTTTCTTTGGGACATTTGATATGAGGGATAAAAAGATAATTGTAATGGGGAATAGTCATAGAGAGACGGACCGTGGAACACTAATAACTGAAGGGTTTGATAGACAGGACTAATCACAATTTAACTATATATATTTAATCTGAATAAAAACATTTAACAGTTGGTCCCTATAGGACATATTTTTATTCAGATGGTCATATCTCAGCTAATGCTCAACATATTCAATTGGTTTTCTATAAAATAAGAAAAAATTGAGAAATCCAAAAAATAGATTTTTGATGATGTCCCACTTCACCACTCTATTAGTGATCACAATTCCACTACTTTATTTCTCCAATTTATATTAACTTAGTAAAGGAGCTTCATTCCCCTTTTCAAGCTGCCTCAAAAATATCTTTTAAAAAGGAATGCAGTGATGGCAAAGATTAAATGGGCAATGTTTGTATTTTATTGATGTAAACATTTTAATGTAAACAAAAAAAATGTGCACTGAAACAAATGACCATAAATTCAGCAAAACATTGTAGGCAACATAAACCAGCACACACGGAAATAAAATTGCAATCTTTCTTCTGAAGTTGCCAATTTTCAAAAAGGAATTCCTGATCTAATGTTGATCAAAAAAGTGTTTGTTTAAAGAAATAAACAATTACCTCCAATGCAAAATACTGTACTGTAATCCTGTTTCCTATTCACAAACGCAAAAGACTAACGGCAGTAAATATACATGGGAGTCATTGATTCGTGCGAATGAATACAAACGGGTACAAAAATAAACGAGGCATACAAGTGATTTATTAAGATTTAATACTACCGGTACATATTCCAACAGAGTGGACCTTAAAGGTAAAAACCAGTATTGGAAACGCCCCAATTTCAAAAAATGAAATGGAAGCTCTCATTACCAATCATGTGAAAGAATATGTTTTGACTAATACATGATGATACAAAATTTGCAGGGAAACCCCCTACTAATTCATATTTTTGGTAAATTTGTTTCTCTCATGGTCTGTGAGAGATACAGGGTAGTCCCATATACATCTTTCTGTGTATAGTGGTTGTAACTTTACAAAGAATGGGCCAAATTTCTTATCATTTTGATCATTCCAGAACCTTGCAGATGCAAGATAATCAACGTTTTCTGATCGATTCCACAACGTTTCTTTCACAATGCAATCGCATGACCATTACTGGTCTTTACCTTTAATTCCACAGAGACAAAATGCAGCTATTTCAGTTTGAGTTTTGTATTTCAAAGATGCTCCCACCTTTATACATACTTGGCACGCAGCATGAACGATGTATAACGGAAGATTGATGGCTTTTAGATTATTAGATGCCAGCGTACTCCCTGAACTCGCCTTAGTTTCAGTTTTTAATGTCGTCCATTTAGAACAAAAATAGCATTACCTCATATTATGCACAATACAAGATTTAAAGCAGAGACATGCTTTTGGGAAACTTAATTAAAGGGGAAGTCCACCCTGATATTGAGTTGGTTTTGAAAGAAGCAGATAAATGAGAGGAACAGGTCGGTGGAAGTTTGAGCAAAGACCGATTGAAAATAGGAAAGTTATGAATTTTAGAAGTCGCAATCAATCAATTGGAGAGGACCTCGCAAGATACGTCACAGGGTCGCCAATTTGTGTGTTTGATTAATCGCAACTTCAAAAATTCATAACTTTCTTAATGTTAACTTTCACTTACCAGTTTTTCTCATTTATCTGCTTCTATCAAAATTGAATTAATATTCAGAATGGACGTTTCCCCTTGAAGAATAGGGTCTAGCACCATCTTACAAGTGCTAACTTTCCCATAGAACCATGCTCTAGCAATTTTGGGCCCCAAACCCCAAAATTTGATACTGTGAATTTTAAAAGTGTATTGAGAGCAAGGTGTTATTTCAGAAGATCTGAGGTTAATGTTCTGAACCCATGCTAAACAATGTGCAGTTTCATATTTCTTTTTCCAGTGAAAACATGCTAAAAGTGCACGTAATCTGGGATTCCAAATAACATTGACCTTTGACCTTTTCACAAAATCATGCCTCTAATGTCCTTTCCCTCTTGGCACCACACTTAATCTGACGAGTCAGCTCATAGATAGCATCCACAGAAAATAAGGATGGGCTACACTACCCCCCCCCCCTTCCCCAGCCCAGCAAAACAATAAAAATAGAATTTGCTCTAATGTATCACAACAAAAATATAACAAGTACTGTGTTTTGAACACTATGACATACACAACACATTTTGATTTTCTCCTTCGACATAGCTAAGTGCAAAGGTAATAATAATAATAATAATAATAGTAATGCATTTGTATAGCGCATTTTCCATAAAGTTCATGTTCAAATGCGCTTAACTCCTGGCGCTTCCGATTATTACCCTGGCTTTAGCACGGCTGCCATACGGCGCTCTAGCATTTCAAGGAATAAATTCCTATGTACATTCACAAACGAAATCAAAAATTCTTTTCAGAAGAGAAAGGAGTTTCAGCAAAATATCCAGAAAAGGCAAATTGTCAAATAGATAGGCAGAGTGAGAGAGATAGAGAATGCATGAACTAGGTGGGAATAAACAAACGTACAACTTTCCCATGTGTGCATCTTCAAATTACCTAATAAAAAGTGTCTGACTCCCTTGTATTTCAGTTTACTGTCCAAAATATGAAAAGAAAAAGCAAACAATAATTAAATTCAGCTGGCAATACATACAAAACGAGCACACTTTGTGTGCAAATTATGGTTACTTTCCATATTTCATATATTTATACATTATCAACTCATGTTCACCTGATTGGGTCTCAAGTAATTTATTCACATTTTTTTTCTTCAAATATCTGGTTTACTCATAGGAATGATTGGAAGAGACTCACTTATCATTAAAATCAAAAAATGTATTTTTATTATTTGATTAACAAAAAGTATGTGTGATACAAACTACTGTGAAACCTGCATTAGCGATCACCTGTATAGAAAGACCGCATTTTCAGTTTACATTGAAAAGAGTTTTCTATTTAAAACATGTACAAAAGGAACGTGTACTTAAAGACCAACTGCCTGCAAAGACCACTTTTCATCTCCCATAAGCGGTCTTTATGCCTCAGTCACACCTTTGCATATTTGGCTTGCGTATTGCTGAGTATTTATGGCTGGCCTTTTTAACATTTATTCCTATTTCTTGATATCAAATGAAATTAATTCTTTTGATATCAAGAATTACCATTGCTTTACAACAGAAAATCATTTCTTAATATCAAGAAATAAGAATAAATGTTAAAACGGCTTGCAAAAAATACGCATCAATACACAAGCCAAATACGCAAAGGCGTGACTGAGGCATTACATTCAGGTTTCACTGTATATGCATAACAAGTCCTGCTAAGAGTCCAGCTTCCATACAACTTTGCCCTGTGACCCCAGCGAGGCCTGACCCCTGGCAATTAGCTCAAGAGCGCGAGGGTAGGCGATGTGTTCTGCCGTCTTCACACGCTCCTGGAGGGTGGACTCTGTATCCCTTGGCAACACGGGGATGGACTCCTGAACTAAGATGGCTCCAGCATCCACCTCTTCCTGTAGATTTGAAAACAAATTTTTGAATAAAATATAATCAGTCACTAAAACTAAATCGATTTCAAGAGCATATCATACCATCATGGAAGTCGCTCACAACAAATATTGTATGCTTGTTACTTATTTATCTAATTTGTAATGACCTGTTTATGGTGAATGTGTGATAATAATTCCATGGGTTGTTTGCTGAGGTTCCAATTACTTTGAAATGATACCAAACATTAATACAGCTAAAATCTGTGAAAAGATAGAAGGGGATGGGGAAGAGAGCGACAGATACATATACATATAGAGAGAGAGAGAGAGAGAGAGAGAGAGAGAGAGAGAGAGGGGTAATAGGATAAAGGGAAACAATCACAACACTCACCACTACATAATGGACCGAACATCCCGATAGTCTCACTCCAGCCTCCAAGACCAATTTATGAGCATTCATTCCCTTGAAGGATGGCAAGAGCGATGGATGAACGTTGATGAGGCGACCTTGCCATCGCCGGACAAACTCACCGCTGAGAATACGCATAAAACCGGCTAGGCAGATGAATTCTACGTCGGCTGCTTGGAGGACTTCATGGATTTTCATGTCAAAGTCTTCTCTGCTTAGTCCCTTGTGACTTATAACCTGTTTAGAAGAAAAATATATTTTTAATAATTTCAATACTAGTCAGTTTGAGGACTTTGCAGAGTCAAAGATGACTCTTTTTTTAAAAAAGTCTCCTGTGACTCTTTTATCTGTAACCCTAAGTTAACAAAAACATTTAACATTTACACAAAATGAAAATTATTCTCCAGTGGTTTAGTTGTGGAAAAAAAAAGTTTCCAAGCTTCACTGCAAGACAACGACTGATAAAAGTGATGTCTAACAACTACTTTGACAATGAGCAATATTTGAAGAATGCACAATGGGAAATGAGGAGGGAAAGAAATAGAGTAAGGTGGAGGATAATTGATCAAATGAGAAAACTGTATAAGAAAAGAAAAGAAAAGGGGGAAAAAAGAGTGACTGAGACGAAGATGAGAGGAGTGGGAGAGAGAGAGAGCGAGAGAGAGAGAGAGAGAAAAGGAAGAGAGATAAAAGGAAGAGAAAGAGGGGAAGAAAGAGAGAGGAAGAAAGAGAGAAAGAGGATGAGAGAGATAGAGAGTAGTGAGAGAGAAGAAGGAAGATAGAGAGAGAAAAGGAAGAGGGCACACGGGAGAGGAAAATAGAGGGCGCAAGAGAGAGAGAGAGGATGGATAGACATCAAAACAGATTATCTTCTTACTTTTGTTGGTATACCAGCTTTTTGTGCCCTCTCTAGCCCCAATACATCAGGAATATTTGATATCACTAGACAGATCTCAGCCTTGGAATTCTTTTTAGGATCCTTGGTGTGATTGATAAGAGCCTGTAGATTGGTTCCTGTTCAAAAAATGAAACAACATAATCTAAACACATGACTTCATTGCTGAACATGATAGAAACATCTATTCTATATCCTTGAAGATAAAAGTCGAGTTCTGGGCCCCGTCTTATAAAGAGTTGCAATCTAGCTTCTAAAGGGGTCCTAAAACCATTCAGTTTATGATGTAATCAAGTTAAAATATGTTGATTGATGTACTATTACCAGTCTCTTTTTTATGTAACACATTATATTATGTTTTGTGTGGTTTTGAATAAAATGAACTGAACTGAACTGATCCAAATCAACCACAAGTTTGCAGTCGCTATCTCTAACTATCAGCCCAAGTAAGTAAAGTACAGCCACCACAGACGTTGGTTGGCAGACCACCTTAAGATTTTTTCTCCTGCCTTGCAAAATCACAAGAAAACCCTGCATTGGCTTTAAATTTTTAGAAGAGTAAGGTTTGAAGAGTTAATGATTTTAGACTGACCTGTTCCCGAGATGAGGACAGCCACTCTCATCTTCTTCTCTGCCCCGCCTTCCTGGACGCCATTCATAGCAGGGGAGTAACACTGGGCCAGGGCGGAGGAAAGGCTGGTTATTGATACCGCTGCTCCATCTAGCATTCACAGAGAGAGAGAGACAATAGAATTAAAGATAACACGTAGTAAACAGAAACATTTAATAACATACATGTATATGTAACACAAACTTTTATTTCAAATTCTTTAAAAAAACAACTTAATTCCCACCACAAATTGTAACAGCAAAATATATACTTGAAATTAATTGTGTGAATAACAAAATATTCATGTCTGGCTTTGTAAACTTTTTTTATGCTTACAACCCCACTGCAAGAAATAAATTTACATAAATAATGATGAAATTTGAATGATGAGTACCAGGGCTCTGTTTCATGAAAAAGTTACAATAACTGTTGGGTAAAAGCCAGACAACTAGTACCCCTGGGGAAAAAGAAAAAGAAGAATTGGTTGGTCTCACTCACCCCCGCACTTTGGCACCACCTGTCCTATACTCCAAGCCTTCTCTCCGTTCTGCCGCACCATCTCTAAAACAGCACCCTCATATTCCGCTCTTACCACCAGCACGCCCCCGACCCCGCAGTTAAACGTCCTGGCCATCTCCAGCTCCTCCACCCCTCCGTGATGCGAGATCCACCCAAACACCGATGGAATCTACCATTTGGAGGCGTCTAATTGGACGGCCATGGAGCCGGGCATTATCCTGGGGATGTTCTCCAGGAGGCCTCCACCGGTGATGTGGGCGAAGGCCTTGACGTGGCCGGAGCGGACGGCGGGGAGCAGGGTCTTGGAGTAGATTCTGGTTGGGGTCAGGAGAGCTTCACCTGAATGGAAAAGATGAATACCAAGATGAACTTAGAGCAATGTAATTTTAAATTCATGGAAATAAATGCTGTCATTCCATAGTAGCCCACATATAGATAGCATGTGGTAGAAATGACTTTAAATACCTGCACATCACTTCAATATGGAGAGATCACGCCTATGCTTTTTAGAAGAATCACTCCATGTTAATGGAGGTGATTCATGAATGACAATTGTTTCTCACTTTGAAAAGAATACTTTGAACTGTGCACCATAGAAATCAGTGTCTGTGCATAAATGAATGATTACATAACTTCCATGAGCACATATCCAGTATTTGTCTCGGTGGATTCTGCAATTACAGAGCATCCTTAGTAGACCTGTCTTCATCAGAACAAAGTTTGAAAATAACCCGCTATTTTAACTAGCCCGATCTCAAATTAGCCAGCTAATTTGCGTTTTCATCAGCCTGCAGTTGCAAACAGCATGTTATTTGGTCGAGAAAATATCCCAAGAAATCTTGGTCTTGTTTCCAAAATAGCGGGTAAATTTGTACCCTACTTTTTCATGAGCGTATCGATCTGGTGAAGATGCCATTTCAAGTCTGAAATAGTGGGCTATTTTGGAACTTCGGTCTATAATAACAGTAATACCTAGTTCTTATATAGCGCTTTGCATGACTTGAGGCCCTCTCAAAGCACTTTACAGGTATATGTTATTACCCCAGTCATCGGATTCAGGTCTAATGACGACAATTCTACAGTCAGAGATCCAATCTTTCTCAATGAGAAACTTTCAAGGCTGTTGACATTACCTCAAAATACTTCACCTACCTAATATGGCTCCCTCTTTAAAGGGGCATGGGTCCCTGAAGTCCAGTCCCTCCTGCTCAACCAACCTCCTCACTAGGCTGTACCCGTTGCTATGGATACCGGATGATGCCACGCCTAGGACGACATCCCCCACTTGGATCTCGTCCATCCTCGGCAGCATGTGACCCCTCTCTACTGCCCCCACGGTGAAACCAGCCAGGTCGTACTCGTTAGGGGCGTACATGCCCGGCATCTCTGCAGTTTCGCCTCCTAAGAAGAAAATCAAGCGCATATCCATTATATCATTATCTGTTTCCCACATATACAAGATGCAACATAAATTGGTGGCAGTTTGGGGTATTTGGAGAAGAAAGGCTTGTAATAAAAATGTAACAAAAAAAAACAGTTGATGCACTGTCTGTAAGATTCCCTGAAAATTTCTCATCACAGCATGTCAGAAATGTGTATACTATATAACCTAGCTCATCTTTATAGCGATTGATAGTTTGTTCATTGAATTCAGTGAATTTAATTTGACTTATTAACCAATAACATAGTAGAATACAAGGGCATCATATACAGTCAAACCTGCTTTAGTGACCGCCTGTCTACAAAGACCACACATTTTGTTTCCCTTGAAAGTTGTTTCTCATTGAAACATGTACTAAAGGAACCTGTAAGGACCACCTGCCTATAAAGACCACTTTTCTTGTCTCCCATGATTGGTCTTTATAGACAGGTTTCACTGTACTAGGAATATAACAGTCTTTAGGCTCCGGGTATGAACAACAATGAGGATAAAGCTACGAACCTTAAAATAGTGGAGGAGTCATTGTTTCTTCTTTACAAAGACACAGAGGACTGCTTCTTCTCCCTCATTTCTTGACCGATTTTGATTTGGTATGCCTTATCAGGTAGAGCTAAATTTGGAACACTGAACTTCAACACAGAATACCCACAACACAATTAACTTTGATGATGAAACTAGGAACTAACCCTGACCCTAACCCTAATAAATAGCTTTGAAGGGTTTTCTGCTGTTAAGCCAATTGATCCACTCACCCAGCAGGGCACAGCCGGCCATCTTGCATCCCTCAGCCACGCCTCCAACCACGTCCCTGGCAACGCCCACCTCCAGCTTGCCGCATGAGAAGTAGTCCAGGAAGAAGAGGGACTCTGCGCCGTGGGCTAGGATGTCATTCACGCACATGGCTACCAGGTCTTGGCCTATCGTTTGGTGAAGGTTGCAGGCCTGAGCAATCTGCAATCAGAAAATGACAAATTCAGCTTCGTAATCAGAATTTCTTTACCTGTCAATTACCAAGCGAGTGATATTAACTACAAATCAAACTTGTCAGAAATCCATTTAAGCCTGTCTGTACTAGTTTGGCCGGAAGGGATTAGCCACCCAGCGGGGTCACTGACAGGTGGCTATCTCGTCAACTCAGCTCTCAATTTACATTAAAAAAAGAGGATCATGGGGGACCAACGGGCACCGCTTAGGCATTGTTGTCTATATAGAGGGAGCAAGTAGCTACAAGTAGTACAGTGGGGCTTTAAGAGGAATATGACATTTTTTAACTAGTAAACAGAAACTCATATCTGGACACAACGTTTGACCAATAAAACATCTAAGCACAGTAGTTTTCTTATTTTTATCTAATCAAATATAAAACATTACATGAAAAAAGTACACTTCTGACAATAGGGATAATGAAGAGTGATTGATCTTGTTATCACTGATAAACACTGAAGTCTGGAAGAGTATTACATGACATCCTGGCATATTTTATTTACTCTTTCTCTTCCTTGGAGCAACCAAGATCTGATAACAATAACAAGAAAAGAATTTTAATCATAAATTACAGATAGACACTTCAAGAACCTTTTATTCAAATTCTCTTCAAGTTTTTAGGCTTGGACTACTTTTTACGCTTGGAGTACCCTTATCACACTCAATTTCAAGAAATAACTATTGATAATATCAAATCAACATTAAAACTTCTTGAAGAAAAAAAAGAAGGTAGAACCCTATTTCAGCATCAGATTTTTTGAGGCTTGAAACAAACATTAAACCCACCTTCAATTTAGTCCCGACACCGTCTGTACCCGACACAAGGATAGGGTCCTTGTATCCAGCTGCTCTTACGTCAAAGAGTCCTCCGAACCCCCCAAGGGCAGCATCGCACCCTGCCCTGGCTGTGGCCTTGGCAAGAGGCTTGATGGCCTGGACCAATGAATCACCAGCAGTAATGTCTACCCCACTGCCACTGTACGTAAGGCCTGGTGATCTGTAAATAGAAATTTAAATGTATTAGCGAGAAAAGGCTAACTAAGAGAATCCATTTCCTTTGAATATCTGTTTTACTTTTGCCTACTTCTTTAAATGAATTTCAATGTTTATTGCCAAACATTAACGTTCATTCCTTTTATGATGCTATTTATTGGTTGAGTATGGCATTGAAATAAATGAGACAAATTTGATAAAAAATCCATATCCCACTGTGCTTGCATTTTACTGTTCCTTCTGCGTATTTTGCTTTGTTCACTTTACCTGTATAAACCCTGTAAATTTCTATTATCATGCAAACTATGAATATAAATTGAATTCAAATTTAAAGAATATTGTACAGTCAAACCTGTCTATAGCGACCGCCCAAGGGAAACACAAAAAGTGGCCTTTGTAGACAGGTGGTCTTTGAAGACAGGTTCCTTAAGTACATGATTCAATGAGAAACCATTTTCAAGAGAAACAACAAATGTGGCCTTTGTAGACAGGTGGTCACTTTAGCAGGTTTTACTGTATTTACATTTTTTGTACTTGTATGTTCTCACAAAGTTTGATTGATTGAATTGCGTCTTTATATGCATCGTACTCTCCCTAAAAAAAAATTCAAATGCTTTCACGCACCTGTTTTGAGCTAGGAAGTTGCATGCCCTCCTCGCTATATCCATTCGGTAAAAGCCCCCATCAAACTTGACCCTCTTCGCCCCTTCGTTAGCCATGGCAGCAGCCGTTAAGAGATCCGTTGCCGAGGATACCACTGCTAGGACACGCCCACCTGAGGTCACGACCTTCCCATCCCTGAGTGTGGTGCCAGCATGGATGACCATCATATCAGCTTGGCTTGATATCTCGTCCAATCCTAATAGGCAACAAAACAGATGAGATGATTTCAAGACAGATAGAAGTGGTCTCTCATGGGGAATTTAAACCAACCTGTTCAGGTATTGACCCAATAAAAGATGTTGTCAATCACCAGGATTAGCCTTCAGTTTTATGACCAACGGGCCTCATTTAATGCTGTCTTTTCCCCTTTATGGTAAAGTCATTATCTGACATTTGCATCACCCAAAGACTCTACGAGAGAGAGGGGGTATTTCTTGATTGGCCTACAGGTTTACTGTGTGCAGACATGTAAACCCATTAAAGATATTTCCACCAAGTCTGGTGTCAGCGAATTATGACCTTCTGCTCATGGAAACTGAAGACCCAGTGGCTTTAAACAATGAAGGTATCAGGACTGCATAAATACCCTTGTCAAAGTGTCCCATAGAGTGATTTAAACACTCAACTAAGCATGCAAGATGCTCAAAGCTCGATCTGCAAAGATTTTCTATCCTTCCAAATGCCAAACTTTACTTTCAACTGCATATTGTAAACTGAAGCACAGACCCAATCATTTCTTGGAAGTATAAATTAAACAAAGAAGCCTTTTCAAGGCATAATAAATCCCCACCTGTGATCTCATAGCCTTTCTTGTACGACGCAGGATATCCGCCACTGGCCAGAACAATCGCCACGCAGCAGCGGTCATAGTGGAAACTCGGCTTGGCGCTGGGCAGGTCTCCAGCGACACACGCCTTCATGGTAGCGTAGAGGTCACTTTTCAACAACGGCAATACCACCTGGGTCTCGGGATCTCCAAAGCGACAGTTGAACTCCAGAACCCGGGGGCCATCTTTGGTGATCATCAGACCGGCATACAGCACTCCTACAGATGAACAGAATTCAGAAAATGCTTATTTAGTTTAGGTCGTTTCACCATACATTATGTTTTTGGTGGCTAATACGGATATAATCTTGTTATCTATGCCCTCCGTTCATGTTCATAGGATGCCAAAAAGGTAGCGTATCAGCTTTAAAAAATCACACTTCAGAATCATATTGTATGCAACTCACAACAGATGGATTATCACTTGAGACGATATCTTTTCATAGGAAAGCATGGGGTTTTGTGAAAGTTTCTTGATGCAAGGACAGTTGCAATGATTACCTTCAGAGCTCTAGTTCAGTACAAATCTATCCCCATCTATGATATTCTATCCTGTGTCATTTCATCTTTTCTTCCCTTTAATCCTCTCTAATCCTCT
Source organism: Hemicentrotus pulcherrimus (assembly GCA_003118195.1). Classification (NCBI taxonomy): domain Eukaryota; kingdom Metazoa; phylum Echinodermata; class Echinoidea; order Camarodonta; family Strongylocentrotidae; genus Hemicentrotus; species Hemicentrotus pulcherrimus. The sequence continues at coordinate 89,535 of BEXV01001007.1, forward strand.
CCTCTCCTCTCCTCTCCTCTCCATTCCTTTCTATTCCATTTACTCTTGTTCCAAACTCTATCACAGTTTTTATCAATCTGACTGAATAACATCTGCACCACTTCACTTCCCCCTTTGCTATTCGCATATCATAATTGTATGTTATATCTTATACATGTTAGACACTAACAAACAAATCACCTTTGTACGGCCTTCCCTGTTCCTTCATACCACCTACTGCCCTCTGGAGGATTTCTTCATTGATCTGCTGCAGAACTTGCCTGGACACCTTACGGGAAAAATGCGTAAAAAAGAAAAGAAGAGAGAAATGTTTTTTTGAATTTAACATAATGTGCAGGATTAAAAACTGACTCGACTGTATATATGTGTGTGGTTGTAATTGAGTTTTTAACAGCTGATGTGTATAATATTAATAATAATAATAATATTTAATTTTTATACAGCGCTTATTACAAATGTCTCTAGGCGCTTTACGAATATACTATTACCCCGGTCATTGGATTCAGTGCTTGCCCGCACACACTGTGTGCACAATCTCCACTCCCTGGGAAGCATTCTAGCAAGGCCTAACATGACGCTCAAAAACTGTATAAATGAATTATGTATATCTACAGACCGACTTTCAGCGGCAATCATCATAAAGAGTCGATTCGATTTCAAACCAACATCTATCAGTCAAATGATGTAAGAAACCCAATGCATTTGAAAGCATATACAGATATATCAAACAAATCAAATTTGTGCATGTTATGAACAACAACAAAGCTGAATATGTGACCCAACACTCAATCTCAAGTAAGGTAGGTGATAATTCCTTCCATCAATTGATACTCACCTGAGGGCACGGGCAGTATGCTCCCATCCCACCTGTATTCGGACCTTGGTCCCCTTCACGGACCCGCTTGTGATCCTGGGCCGGCAGCATGGCCTCAAAATGGCTCCCATCGCAAAATGCCAGGACCTGAAATTTGGTGAAAACAGGGAATATTAAAACTTGATCACAAAATATGCCACTTGCATTTCCTCCCTCTTTCTATCTGTATCTTTCTTTCTTTCTCAATATTAAACTTGATCATAAAATATTCCAGCATATTCATCATCTCTCTTTCTCTCTTTCCTACTCTAAACTTTTCATAATGGTTGCAGCCACAATGTCAATTCACATACCAGTCAAAAAAATAAAAATTCATTGACGCTAAGGTAAGAGTGCTTCAAAATCCACCGGTGTCTCCCTTAATATCTAACTCTTTTATCTCTCACACATATTTCAACATCATCTAAAAATAGAAAGCTAAAAAATCACCCTATAAGGTGTCTCAACTTACTGAAAATTCTTCTCCTTCAAGTAGCTCTTCTATGATAACGCTTTCTCCTGCAGCACCAAACAGTTTATCCTGCAGAGAGGAAACAAAAGAAAATCCCTTAGCTCCTCTCACTATATGCTAAATCCGTGTTAAGATGAGATATGCTCCATTAGATACACCAGTCTTATAGATTATAGTGAACCCTAGGTCATCGTTTCACAAACTTTAATAAGAACAAGTTTAACGTCATCCTATTGAAACATACAATAATTGTAATACATGCATTTCAATGGGTACTTGGTGAACTTTACTTTTGATGGCTTTGTGAAACACTGCCAGGTTTTAGTGACAAAATATTAATATATCAACCAGCTTTATAAAAAGATTTTTTTTTTTACCTCTTGATCATTGATTCCAATTGGAACATTATCGTCGAATGGTAATCAGAAACAGGCATCTGCAACATTTGCTCTGGTTATAAATTTGTCAAAGATATGGGGTTTAAAAAGGGTTAGTTACGATTGGGCCTTATAATCACGTTGAGGGTTAGAGTCAGGGATAGGTATAGTCTTACATCCAGGGTTGAAGTTAAGAATTTGGTTAGTGTAGAAATTTCCTGCGGGGCAATTTGTCACCAGAGCAGGCATCGTTCAACCTTACCTGTATAATGTCCCTGACAGCTTGGCAAGCTTCTTCGGGATTGGCAGCTACTACTACTCCTTTTCCTGCTGCCAAACCATTAGCCTTCACTACCAAGGCTTTGTAGGGGGCACTGTAGAGAGGTCAAATGAAAATTTAACTTATGAAATCAGTTGACCTGGAATTACAGCCCCCCCCCAAATTTAATTTGTACAGGTATATACTAGGCTCAACATGAATCTTAGTCTTCCATAAATCAGCGCACTGAGCTGAGCCAGTTTTCAACGAGGCTACTTTCCTTTTTAGATCTAAAATCTGAAATCAGAATATGTGCCTTTGAGTACGAGATATCCGGGACCATACTAACAAATAATAGTCCAGTTTACAAATCTTGGGCAAATTTCTTGAACAATAGTAATGTTTGTGACTAAAAACATTGACTTAGGCTTGTCACATATAGCAAAGATTGGATTCCATCCTTAGAGATGCATTTATGCCGAGCGAGTTAATTAAATAGTTCATAACCAGGGGTTCAGGAGAGAAACATTGGTACAATCAAATCTGCTTTAGTGACCACCTGTCTACAAAGACCACACTTGTTGTTTCACTTAAAAATGGTTTCTCATTGAACCATGTATTATTAAAAAGAACCTGTCTACAAAGACCACTTTTTGTGTTTCCCTTGGGCAGTCACTACAGGTTTAACTGTATATTGGATAATGCCGACCAGTCAACTTACGTATTGATGTGTTTACAAGCTGCGCCAACCTCTGTGAAACTTTCCCACCTCGCCGTTGGGATCTTGCAATGATCCATGAAGCTCTTGGCAAAGACCTTGCTCGATTCGATCTCGGCCGCTGCCTTCGTGGGCCCGAAGCATGGGATGCCCGCCTCAGCAAGGCAATCTGCAATACCTGCAGCAAGGGGTGCTTCTGGTCCTACCACTACCAGACTGATATCGTTCTCCTTACACCAGGAGGCCAGGGCAGGGTAGTTACCGATGGGTACGTCTGGTCCTGAGGGTATCGGGATTGAAATTAAAAGAAAGTATTAGAGAAACCATTCAACTAATTTAACCTTCCGCAGATATACGATGTTAGAAAGTAGATGATGACCTCCCTCCCACACTGCTCAGATCCGATACATTGGAAGACATTGTTTCTTCCGGCTTCCACAAGAGAATGTAAAGCAGTGTCAACTTATTTCTTATTCTACTGAACTATTGTTCAGATTTCATGAACTCCCCAGGTGATTTTCTAAGATCTATGAAGGCACTATCATAAACTGTTACTTATAGTTTATTGGTTCCGAAACTTTAATTTCTATCGGACTTTCCAGTTCTCGACCCATTGTATTTGTATGGGAACCAGAAGTACAGTGTACGACTGATGCTGGTCTCTATCAGACCTGCCAACCTCTGTATTCTTTAATCCCAAAAGTTGTATTTTACTGACAAAAGTTGTATTCTTAAAAATAAACACGAACCGTTACGGGGATCAATGCCTCTTACAGTTCCTACAAACAGGAAGATTTTTTGGTATGGATCATTGGTTGAATATGCATGATTTCGTCATGACTGGTGGGTTCGATGAACCAATGAACATCCCTAAATTGCTGATGTGAGATGCTTGTAGGATAATTTATAGGACAGAATGTGCATTTTGCCATTAAAAATGGCACACACACACAAAAAATACCACCACCACCACCACCAAAAAGACCATAGTTACGGTAGCTAGAATTATCTTATGGTTTGCTCTTTAATTTTGAAAATACCAGGAAGACATTACCTACACCATGTACTCAATGATATGGCACTTATATTCTTACCCATGTTTGTTATTTTCTCACTGTTGGCTGTCCCAGCATTGCCTGGGGCCACCAGGACCTGGGCTACTTGCGATGACTGGGCTAGCTTCCATGCCAGACAGTGCTCCCGTCCCCCGCTCCCAATCACCAGGACCTTGTCTGTCATGCTTCAATCTTGATCCTTCTTTTCAGAGTTGTCGCCAAGTTAAAAGTCTAAATAAAGGAAACAAATACATCATTAGAGTTGAACGTCACACCTCATATGCATCAATGTATAATAATACCAACATAGAGTCTATGGACAATTAAGATTTGTGATGTTTGATGTGTTATTAATATTTCTATTGACATCTTCAAATATCAGTATAGATTCTACAGCTTACAATGGCGTGAATTGCAAGGCCAAGATTATGCCATGGCATCATTAAAAAAACAAAACCTGATACAGCATGATAGGTAACATTTAATTAAGGTCCCGATCCAGAGACGCCAAGATAAAAGATCGGCAATGCGTGACACTTTCCTTTTTTTTGGCGCGCGAGGGTATAACACACTTATAGGTATGGCATTTTTTTTTTAAGCTAGCGCGCGCCGTGCGTGAGAGCCGTTTTCAGAACCTCGAAATGCGTGATGTCACGCCTAATGCGTGGCACTTGTACTTGGTAGCTCTGCAGATCTACAGATAGTATAAGTTTAGTAGGCCCTCCCTCTCTCACTTAAATTCAAAGCCACTCGAGCAGAGCCAATGGTAGACCGAATTTTCCGTCTCTTTCGTTCGTTAGCCTCTTACTGCGGTAAGGTCGGCTCTCTCTTTCGAGACGGAAACAGAATATACCGCCAAGTGTGTATGTTAGGTGTGCAAATCAGTACACCAAACTTGCAAAACTTATCACCAAATTACTCCTTTTACAGCATATTATATCTGCTGCATTTTACATTGAAAATTAGCTGAAGGCTAAACTTTTTAGGTTCCACTTACCAACTTGACTGAAATAATCTGTTTAATGGTCCATTTTTAGGAAATTATAGGTCAAAATCGACATCCATGATAACAATCTTGCAGCGGTGGTTTAAACTCTCGCTGCCCATACTACCCATACTTTCATTCACTGTATCGTTTGCACGCGGTGATGTTACGTGATGTAACCATGGTTTGGACTGAGCGGAGCACACGCCTCCTTAATTAGCTGATCCGAAAAATGTGGGGAAGGGTATTTTCAAACTGCAATCTGGTGTGATCCCTGGGGGCTAGCGAAAAAATAAGCGCATAGATATGTTCATTAGAACTGGGCCCTACTAATCGATTGGAGCGTCATATCTCAAAAGTGGCAAATCTCAGAGTTAGCCAGGATACAATGTTTAAATAGCTGTTTTGACCAAGATATTTTTAGAATTCCGAAATGACGCCCCCCTTTGGAAATATTGGAATTCACCTGCTCTTTCATATGCAACTCATTTATTGAGTATCACCTTCAGGATCACAACAGATAAAGGTTTGAATCTCAATTTAAAAAAAAAAACTTGACTTTTTTTGCAGGGTTGCGCAATGCATGTAGACTGCATAGGGATGCGTGCAAACTCAAAGGGAAGAATTTTAGCACACAACATCGGGTGCGCGATCAGACACCCTACTCGTCCCTAGAAGTAAGGTCAAACTTCAAAGCCTTAGGCCTAGATTGTCCATAAATATTGTCTAAAAATTTCTTGCTTAGACTAGAATCTAGATCTAGTCTACTCTCACAGATACACTCTTAGTCTTAAAAAACAACCGTGCAGATACACTAGAGAAAGGCCAAGATGGTGTCATAATTTAAGTTGACTCTTTTTTCGGCATAGATCTATAAAAGTATTAATGACTGCTTTAGTATTCGAGAAATAGTTGTTTCTATACGCTCTCGGGAAGGTTACAATTGGGCCATTTCCCTCGGCATGCCTCGGGCAATAGCACACTTTTAACCTTCCCTTGAGCGTGTAAAAACAACTAGACTCTAGATCTAGAGTCTATTTCTCTCAGAGCAGTCATTAATACTAGACTAGACTAGACTATTAGACTATTGTTTGTTTGCTAGATCTATCCAAAAAAAAAAAGTCAGAGTAAAAACCCAATTAATGACAATGTCATGAACAACATGAGTTGCAATTCCAGTTATCCAAGTAGAATTTATACACTGGGCCGGGTCTATGGCCCACACCACAGAAGATGGTTTAGATTCTTACCTAAAATAGATGATCACAAATAAATGTAGGAACGAAGCTCCCATCAAATCTCGCAGACCAATCTGCTCCAGTGCAGTGCAGCTACTATAATTTAAATACCCAAAACTGAAATTAGAGACCCGTAATATTTGACAACTGATACATCATGAACTTTTAAGTAGTTGCAGTTTAGCGGTCCCAATGTGACAATAATATATATATATATATTGTAAAAGATGTCAGAAAAAATATACTTATATCTATAAGTTTACATGTTTCTGTTATTTTTTAAAAATAATATTTATTTAATTGATTTTTAAATGAACGTTTAAAAAAAATAGTCTGTGACGTGAGGCTCATGTATCAAATTGACTAAAAAATGTGTCTTTAATGGCAAAACCGGCTTACACTCGCACGTGGGAGCGCGGGCAAAAATCAAAAGCGCGCGCTTGTACCATAAACAGGGAGTTAGGGTTCCCACCAGTGCATGGTATCAACCGGATACCAAATTAGCTCTTCGATGTACAATTGAAGGGGATGGAGCAGAACTGGGCCTGACAGAATTACCGGCCCGGTTTACTAACATTTAATTCATACTTTTTAAACAAAGGTTGTTTTTTAAAACATGAAATAAAGCTTGTATATGCCAGCTATAGCTATATAGAAGCTGTACCCGACATTTATGTGATCAATGCAGCCTGATTTCAAGAATTGTACTTAATTCATTCACAAAAAAGGTTAAATCTATTCTACAGAGCCTATAGCTTGAAGAAGAGGTAGATCGAAAGAACGAAAGAAATATATATATATATATATATAGTTTAGCATAGAAAGGTTATCACAAAAAGATGGGTAGATCTAAATAACGACTTATGGGATTGATGTCGAATGTTTAAACGTTTAAAACAAATTAAAATGGGCGTATTAATATATCAACAATAGCTTTTTCGCACTATATTTAAGAGTTGATCTTCCAAAATTAAATTTAATTTTCATTATTATTTTTTCAAGTCGTGTACCCATGATCTTCTATGCAGGTTAGGGTGGGCCGAGGCTTTGCGTGGCGGGCGCGCCTCCGCGCGCCGACGACGAAGCTCCTGCAATTGATCTTGATTCCACGCCGCGCGCGCCCGCTAAATTACATTTGCATAATATAACCAAATAAATATCAGCTGGGCGAGCAACTGAAACTCACATTGCGAAGACTAGGCAGTACTGTGTCACTGTTATGAGTAAGGCCTAAAACAAATGCCCGACATAGATTTGTAGTTTTTCTTTCTCGAAACGACGCCTGGGTATTCTGAAGGTTATAATCTGAAAACAGAGGCATGGCACAAGGACCGACGGTAATTCAAATTTTCGCATTATGTGCGATAAGTTTGACCGCAGTGACATTAGCGGGCGCTGGCTCTAGCGTCTCGGAGAGCTTCCCCGTACCACGACTGAGTGTGAACCTCGACTCTCCGCCAGAGGAACGATGGAGCTCTGCAGTGCATAATTGGAATTTGGATCAGATGAGAGCACTTTTTATGAAGACACTGGGGTGAGTACAAACACCAACTTAGTTAGATGATCACTTCACGATTACAGTGCTGTGACTCTGACTCTGAGATGAAGATGCATGGTGATGCTAATGGGAATTGGATGATGATGATGATGATGATGATGATGATGATGATGATGATGATGATGATCGATGATGATGATGATGATGATGATGATGATGATGATCAATGATGATGAGGATGATGATGATGATGATGATGATAATGATGATGATGATGATGATGATGATGATCGATGATGCATGATGATGATGAAAATGGTGGTGGTGGTGGTGGTGATGATGATGAAGATGGTGGTGGTGGTGGAGGTGTTGGTGGGGTGATGATGATTATGATAATGGTGATGATGGTCATCAAGATGATTGATGATGTTCAAGAAGATATTAATTAAGCGATGATCATGCCTAGCTTTTATGGTGGTGGCAAGGATGATGGTGCTGATGATGATAGTGGTGATGATGTTTGATATTTTTCTCAGCAGAATACAACTTGTAGAAAGATAAGTACCTGCTGTTTATTGTAAAAAAGTTCATGAATACTATTTTGTTTCTTTCTCATCAGTCAAGTTGTACCTGTGGAAGCTCTTCCGTTGATGGAGAAGATAGGAGATGTCTTGGATGATCTCCTCCCGGAGCCTTACGCAGGAGAAATCAGAGGAATTGCAAACACAATAGGCATTGGTGTCGGGCAGATGGCCGTTATCAACATGCTCTATGACTTCTCAGCGTAAGTTTTTGTAATAAGCAAATATACTTTAGGCCATGTAAAAAAATATACATCTTAAGCGTCCCCGCTCGCTTCCTTTTTGGGGGCCGCCTCCTATTTTTTTGTTGATTTTTTGTTGTTGTTGAAATTTTTCTTTTTTTTTAGAAAAAGAAAAAAACAAAACATGAAAAACACTGCTAAAATAAATCTACATGTATTTCTGATTTTTTGAAAAAAATGTCGGCAGGCATCTTGAAAAATAGCCTGACTCTCAGGGGAAATGTACCGAGCGGCCATTTTGAAAGAAAAAAACATGAAGAGTCGAACGAAATAGGATAAGGATAAATTATACCGGTAGTATAAATTAAAGGGCAAGAAAAAGATGAGAAAGCAATGAGCAACCAGATGGTAAAAGTTTATGGAAAGTCTTAGGTTCATCATTCTTTAAAAGTGGGTTAGGATTAGTGCTGTTTCCGAACCGAACCAAACCGAACTGAACGCAAAGGCCTGGTTTGGATGTTCGGCAGAAAAAATAAAACATTTTTGCAAGCTAATAAACTTGTCATTTTTTACCTAATTTTCATGTCATTACTGCTCATTTTATGTCGACTTTTTTTCCCCATTTTGTGATTATGCCTATCCATTGGTGGGCGCAGCTTCACTGGTGCCAATTAAATCCCAAATCCTGACCTCTGCTACGTCGCGATTACAAGCCTTAAACAAGAATACATGTGTGTGATCTAGGCGCTGATCAAAACAAGTTCAGCTCAAACCCATT
>BEXV01001007.1:102895-115040 GCA_003118195.1 Hemicentrotus pulcherrimus
AGATCACACTTCGTTTTGGAATGTTTCGGGCTTGGCATTTCTGCCGGTAATGCGTAGTTGCCCTTGGTAACATCGCGGCCAGGCTCCGGTTTGGCATTTTTTGGCGTGTTTGGAAGACAGTGTAAATGCCCCTTATGTTCGCACGACACGATCGTGGTTTAGCAAAATACTCAAGTTATAAAAGACAATCCACTGACCGCAACAAGGGTTCACATGGGACCGTTAACAGCAACTACAAGCTGGGGGAAAGTATTCGTTTTAAAGTACAAGTCCACTCCAAAAATATCTTACTTTTAATAGAAGCAGGAAAATCAGACAAACCAATCCAAAAAAAATTGAGCAAAATCGGATAACTAATAAATAGTTATGAATTTTTGAAAAAAATAAGGAAAAACTATGGAACAATGAAAATCACTACACAAATTTCCAATTTACCTGGTAGTTATCAGTCTGTGACGTCATGTCCTCACTATTTATCAATTGCTTTATATAGTTTAATCCCATTAATATCCCTTTTTATCCCCCAAAACTTGATTCCCCCAAACCTTTGCCCAGGTTATATGATTTGTATCATATTGCATGCATGACATTTTACAAAATATTTTATGAACTTTGAAGAATTTATACTATTTTTTAATATTGTATATTCATTATTGATTTTTATACTGAAAAAGTTTATACAAATTAAATTTTTCATGATTTAACTGAAAAAAATACTCTATATTAGTGCATCCACACAAAAACATATTACTATCAATCTAACTTGGATGCTGGTGTGAAGAAATAATATTCTTATGGGCGAAATAGGAAATTTATATTATCAATATAAAGAAAATGATTAGTGGATAGTGAGGACATGACGTCATGGACTGATGAGTAAGTTCCCAGTCTGTTTTGTATTTTTCATAGCTCCATAGTTTTACATACTTTTTCAAAAATTCATAACTTTCTTATTAGTTGTTCAATTTTGCTCAATTTTTTTAATTGGTTTGTCAGATTTTTCAGCTTCTTTTGAAAGTATATTTTTGGATTGGACTTGTCCTCTATTTCCAAGCTGGCATAATCTAGAAGTTGATTTCATATTGCATAGTTTTGAGTGAGTACCCTCTGCTGCTTGTATTTATCGCCCTATCCTTAAGATCTTTTGTTGGTTTGTAACTTTGAGTTTACTTAAAGCTTGGTAACCAAGGGTGCGTTCGCACGGTCCTCCTCTGCAAGTTAAAGAGAAGGTTGAGTTGTGGGAAGAGGTGAAAAATAATTCCTGAACTTTATCATTTGTTATTATGCAAGTGTGGAAGAACATCAGATAAGACATGTTCCCTGAAAAGCATGGCTCTTCAAATGCCTTCATATTCTAAATATGTCATGTNTATCACTATTAAGAGTCTATTGTCTAATCATGTGACACATGTACTTAGTGCTGTCATGTGGTAAAAGTTCCTTTCGTCAACATATGATAGCTTAACCTCCAGGCAAGTTGTGCATTTTGTTAGGAATTTGTTTTAAAAGTTAACATGAACAGAGTACAAAAATAATTCATATCAAAGAGAATGAAATGAGATGGAAATTTGATACAAAAAAGGGGATCTTATCCTTTTTGAGTACCCCAACTATAACTTGAGAACCATTCTACTGAATAACTTGCAAGTTGAAATGAAATGTGTCAAATTATATGAGAATGCACACAAAGAAGTATTAATTTCTCTCTACTCAATATGTATGAGCTCATACAATGATGGCATTTGGTGGCAAGGGGATAGTCTTCTTACTGTAGTTTGAACATATTTTCATACACTAGGGAGGGGACAGGGCAGGAGAGGGGGAGGGAGGGGTTGGAAGGAAGTTAGGGTGGAGGAGGAGGGAAGGGAAGGACAGAGCAGTGGATATTTCACTTGGACATTTATATGTACATGCATATATTCTCAATTTAAAAAAAAGTATTAATACCCGATTAAAAATAGGAAAGTTATGCATTTTTAAAGTCCTCATCAGTGAAATACAATTGGCAACACTAGCTGTCACGTAACTTGCGGTGTCCTCAAAATGTTCTTGGTACAGAAAAAGCCATTTTATTTGTTATTGATTTATACACAACAGATTTGTTTCATACAGGGGTTGTGCAAAAACATATTTGCAGTTTTTATATTTTTGGGTGAATGTAGGCCTATGATTGAAATTGTTTTAAAGGGAAAATGTAAATTGTTGAAGTTTTAAAGTATAGGGCAATTGGGAGGGGAGCTCGCAAGATATGTCAAATACATGGCAATTTGTATTTTATTGATTGCACCTTTAAAAAATCATAACTTTCTTTTTTTCCCCAACATTTTTGCTCAGACTTTCACTGGACTGTTTCTCTGATTTGTCTGCTTCCATTTAAATCAACTTAATATCAGGATGGACTTCCCCTTTGTGATTGTGTCATGCACATAATGTTTATATTCTTCCAGTTTAATATATATCTAGAACCTTTTAACTCTCTTCCTTTATTTTCTTGTATTGCTTGTCATTTTGATGATGCTATAAGATAAGTACAAAGAGGTTGTTGACTTGCTTTTGAATGCAAAGTGATGGTACTGAATGTATTGAATTTCTTGAAACATTCCTGTTTGTGGTTACACTGAGTGAAAGATGAGAAGGGTGAAAACAGTTATTGTGTATTTTTCAGTTCAGGAACCTTGTTGGAAGTAGTCCAGTCAAATAATGATTACATTATAAACATGAACTGTACTTGAGGAAGTAATTCACATCGTATAATATAAGCTTACATCAGGGATATGAGATACCCTGCTTACATGTACATCTAAATTATTCTTTGCCTGACATTATAAGTTGTATTTTCAATGTTATTTTTTGATAAAATCAAAATGTAAAAAAGTTTTGAAATGTGGATAACCTATATATATATATATATATACATGTATATGAAGTTGAACAGAGGATAAAATGGGATGTTTCTCTGTAAATCTGTATCTGTACTGTATATGGGCTTTTGATCAGAATCTACATGAAGGTTTGTAAAATATATGTGTACAATACAAATAAATAAGCCTGGGAAATGCAATTTACCAGTTTTACAGGTACAGCCCAGACAGCCCATTGTGCCAAGATTTGTGAATTTAATTGAAAATGTTTTGCTTGCATGCTCATTTAAAGGTACTACATGTAGTGTATGTCCCAATTGCAGGTCCAAAAAATGAAAAGGGTAGATTCCAATGGCATTTGAAAGAAAATTCTAATTTAGAACTTCTCTAAAAAAAAAGGGGGGGGGGGCCTGAAAATGTCTTTAAGTGGGAAAATAACGACTATCAGTCGTAGAATAGACTTAGGAGCTATAGAGCCAGTAAGTAATAGTCTGATTTTTCAGACCATTGTACCAAATGGTCGTACGTTTTATGCTGCGCAAAGATTCAATCAGTTTAATTTTGGCCATTACAAGAAGTGGGTTATTGATGTAGACAAATGCTCATGTAGCCTTTACAAATATTATTACCAAAGATGAAAATAGCCAGTCAGTCACTCCATAGTGTCTGACGGTGAAGTCTAGCAAGTAAACGGGTTTCCTTGCATAATTTGAATATTAGGACACTGCTCAAGTTTAAATTTCACAGATAGGACATGCATAACATATTCATGATTCCTTCCCATACTTTTGGGCCTCTACTACTTTTATGATGAATACGAATAAGGCCAGTCAACTATTGAGTTTTATAGAATATTATCTCTCCGTATAAAGGTCGATGCATTGAGCTCAGTTATAATAAAACTGTCTCCCACTGTTTTGTAAGCTCTGCAAATTGATTCAAGTTATTTGACTACATGTAGATTCCAGGATGAGTTCTCAAATACATTAAGCATACAAACAGAACTACTGGTGCCTGCAGATGTGATTGAATTTGTCTACACAGAGTTCACAAACCCTTGTAGTTTCAGTGTCTGTTCTTCCTTTGCATATATAAATGTGTGCAATGCATTATGTGAAATAGATATGTACATGTAGATAATATATGGTACAAATGACCTCAATTAATTACAGATCTTTAAAGGCCAATCAGTTTCCAGTATCAGTTTTCAGTTTAGTTTCTTGTATTTCACATGAAAAAAAAAACAATACATTAGTACAACCCAGCACATTAACAAAATTGATGTTCATGAACAATAAAGACATCTGAACACAGCATAAAGCTATGGTCACAAATCTGAGCAGCGACCGACCGATCAGTAGCCTGCTCGGTCGCTGCTGGAATTTAGGCGTCGCCCATCAATTACGTCGGTGCCGGGCGGCAACCGCCCAGGCACCGAGCATATTTTGGGCGACGAGTGAAAAGTGAGCAGGCGCCGCCCAAATTTTAACTCCGCGCTAAAACTTCAGCGGCGACCGAGCGATGCCCTAAAAATGAGCGGTGCCTGGACGGTCGCCGCTCGGTGGCCGGGCAGCCGCCGGGCAGAATTGGTTAAAAACTCGCCGCTCGGCCGCCGAGCAGGCTACTTTTGGTTAATGTGACCATAGCATTAGTTTGTATTACATTTACACTAGATGATTTCAAAATTACATGTGAAAAAAGGAACTTAATAAAAAGCATACCGGTACATCATTGTAACTTAAGGATTTTAGATTCTTTATGAAATGCCAACTTCTGCCTGCAAATATTCTAATCACATCTTGATTCTCTTCCCCATGTTTTTTTTTTTGGTATCTGCGGCAATCCTTCCTTTGTAAGTTACTGTAATTATAGTTATCTATGTTTGCATTTCTTGTAGACTGTGTACACTACCACTTCTTTTGTGGGTCAAGTGGGAGTCTTTACTGGCATAAAACCGTATAAATTCACCATCAGCCTGAACGAGAGAGGTAAGAAAATACTGGTTTGCGCGAAAAAGGGAATAAAAGGGGAAATTGGATATCAAGGATGCATGAAAAAGAACAAAAATGAACAGCAGCAGTCATTAAAGCAACGATGTTATACCCAAATGCTTTTGTGATGAAAAAAACAACATTTCATACTAAAATTCTAGATAAAGTACGATGAACATATGCAAGGAGTGGTTGCCCTAATTCTTTGTTTCTTACAGTGTGTCTCATAAAAAAGAGCAATATTTCAGTTTACATTGGGATTCAGCACTATAATAGTTCCAGAACCATACCAATTAATCTTAATCATGATAATGATGATCATGATAAATTATTACGTTACCAGTGGTACTGTTAGTAATGAGGATAATAGTACCGGTAATGATGATAATAGGTGGTATTCCGGTAGCACATACTAAGTTAGCGCGTATTATTGTTAGTCCACACTTTTATGGAGTGCCTGTCATTTACCCACTAAAATAGTTGTTTAGTCTGGAGTTAGTCCTGGCTTAACTTATGAAAATACCAGCCTAATAATGAGAATGATTAGAATAATAGATTTATTGTTTCTCATTTTCTTTTGAAGATAAGGGGAATGCAATAGAAAACATTGTTGAGATGTTACAAGCCCTGCTCCTTGGGAAAGTCAAGTTTACAACCTTCGTTTTGCGAGATGTAAGTGAAAGAAATAAATTCTTGAATGTTTTCTCCTTAAAAAAAAAAATTCAAATTAGTTACAGGTCACTGTTGTCAAAGATTGAGGTCACTTTTGTCAATTAATTAGATGGGAGAAAATCTGATTTCTTTGGAAAATTGATGCAAATTTAATGAACAGTTCAAGGCAAAATTAAATAGAACATGCCCTGTGTCACTGTTTTTGTGTGTGGACGTGATTTTAATTTCAATTTTACTTTCCATTGCAATTTAATTTCAATTTTAATTTCATTGTTGATGTGAATGTCAATTTTAATTTAACTTGAATTTCAACTGAATTTCAATGTGAATTTCAATTTCCATTCTAATTTCAACTTCAATTTGAAATCAAATCTGGGAAGCGGTGTGAATCTAAAGGAAACATTGCTTTGTATTTATAACAGGCCCTCGCCAATGATAACAGCTTTGATGAGGTTGTTCAGCGGTTTACCAGCGAGCAAGAGGTGGCCCCAGCTTACCTCATCGTTGCCGGTATCAAACCGGGAGAAGGGGTGGTCATCACCAAGGCCAGGGTAACGACCGTGGATGTATGGAGGTTGGACCTATCAGGGAACAGGTAGAGATGATGGATATTCGGTTTCATAGACTAATAAGGATACAGTCAAACCTGCTTTAGTGACCACCTGTCTACAAAGACCACAATTTTTGTTTACCTTGAAAATGGTTTCTCATTGAAATATGTACTAAAGGAACCTGGGGCCCGTTCCTAGAAACCGTCATAAGTCTAACTTCTTGACTATCCCTTGAAAGGCATGTTAATTCTATAATACACGTTTCAATGGGGTAGTCAAGAAGTTAGACTTATGACCATTTCTAGGAACGGGCCCCTGCCTATAAAGACTGCTTTTCATTTTTCCTTTGGGTGGTCTTTATAGACAGGTTTAACTGTATTATGATTCATTCAGGGCCAGGTCTTTACAAAAAAATAAAATGTGCATGCAACAATGATCTTCAATGTGCATGCAACAATGATCTTCAATGGCAAAACAAGTTGTTTTGCCATTGCCACATTGCAATTCGTTGTAATTTTTGGTGTCATGCATCCATGTTATGATGATATGAGTATTTTTCATTTATTCAAGCTATTTTCATTGACTCTGTCAATTTTTTGTATCCTGTATTAAAAAATATGTAACGTGATATGTACAGTTTTATTACAATACATTGCCATCAGTGATATTAAAGAGGCAATCCTGTTGAAATAAAACTCAAGTATTCAGAAGTAAATCAAATAATGATGTAAAAATAAAGATAATTCTACAGCACACATTCTGATGCTACAATGTAATATCAGTAATATTTAATCAAGTATTCATGATGTCGGTATAAGCTTCTGGGTAAAAAGGAGCTGTTTGATTTGGTTATAACTTTGAAATAGGGCCATCTATAATTGCATCCAAATGAAAATGACTCTATAACCTACATGTACATGTATTTAATGTCCTGACATTTGCTTTGGAGACAATTTTTCTGGGCTTTGTTACTATAGGGCGAGGAACATTGTTGCGATTGGATTTTTGGATTGTATTAAGAGGATTAGTTTTCGGATTAGATGTAGGTTTAGGGTTAGGGTTAGGTGTAGTGTTAGGCCCAGGGTGGAAAGTAGGCGGGAAAATAGTTGGTTGGTGAAATTACCGTGGAGCAAATCTTGCTGAAGCAAGTGTCGCACAACGGGCCTATTTCTGTGCAACATTTGAATAGAATCTGCAATTTTTTTCTGCAATTACATTTGAAGGCCTTCTCATCCATGAAAGTTTCTAAATATTTGTTTTTCTTTACTGCAGATGGTTCCTGTTAGAGACAAACTATGATCACTGGGTGCCTCCCCCTAAGGATGACGATAGAAGGTAAGAACCCCCCCCCCCCCCGATGATGTTGATGATGATATCCTAATGGTGGTGGTGGTGGTGGTGGTGGTGGTGATGATGACGATGATGTTGATGATGATGATGATGATGATGATGATGATATC
The DNA here is from genome assembly GCA_003118195.1 of Hemicentrotus pulcherrimus. Classification (NCBI taxonomy): domain Eukaryota; kingdom Metazoa; phylum Echinodermata; class Echinoidea; order Camarodonta; family Strongylocentrotidae; genus Hemicentrotus; species Hemicentrotus pulcherrimus. The sequence goes on from BEXV01001007.1 coordinate 110,431, forward strand.
CTAATGATGATGGCTTTGTTGGTAATTGTTGTATCTCTGATACACTATAACAGGTGTGCTTTACCTGAGAGCTATTAGGGAGTGTCCTTTCTACTTGGCTGCTGGTAGTGAAGTGGCTTGCAAGTTTACAGCAGTGACATTCTTCCTGTAGTGGTAATGGTATGCTATTCAGGTATCCATCTATTGTCCTATTGTCACTGGCTGGTATGTACATTACATTGGCATGTGCATCACATTGGTATGCATTGCAGCTGGCAAGTCTACTATGTTCTATATACATGTACATAACAGTAATGATTATGATATATGTAGTGATGATGAAGATGATGATGGTGATGTACTGTGATGCTTATGATGGTGATGGTGATGTACATGTAGATGATGTTGGTGATGCTCATTATGGTGATGGTGATGCTGATGTTTATAAGGAAGATAATGATGATTATGAAGTTGGTATTATTTTCCCTGACTGATATACATGTACATGTCGTCAAAAAAGAAGGTATGTGTATGTGGCTGTGAATAAGCAAATAAGGGACCTAAAGCTTTACATCTTAACCAAGGGACTTGGTAATTGAGGACTCATACCTTATCTAAAAGTTTGATGTTGATGTCGAAGTTGATAATACTATTTTCCCTGACTACTCTGAAAGAAAAAACAAGTACTTTTTATATGCTTATACAGAAGCAAATAGAGGACCTTTCACTAACTGCACTAGTTTGGTCAGGAGGGATTAGACCTCCCTGCATGATCACTGACAGGTGGTTATCTCATCAACTCCGCTCTCAATTAGGGACCATGGGGGATCAACGGGAAAGCGTAGGTTTTGCTTGCTATATAGTGGGGCCCAAGTAGCTATAAATAGTGCAGTGGGGCTTTAAAGTCCTATATGGGGTACTTGGTAGTAGAGGCTTGATCCCCTCATCAAAAAGCACCGGCCTAGATAGACTTTGCTTTGAACCCGGGACCTCCCGGTTCGGAGACCAATGCTCTACCACTGAGCCATCACACCTCACGTTGAAGGAATGTGAGGAGTAGGGATTATTGGTATATAACGATGACCCTGATTTATATAGTGCTTCTGCAATCTTCTGCCCCGTCTATAAAGAGTCATGAATGATTCCTATTCATCCCAACTTTAAAGTGATTACAACTGTGCAGTTAAGAGATAAGAGATTGATAATCCATTCTTGTATAGCTAATAACACAAAACGCCCCCAAGTACTTCCAAAGAGCTTTGGAAATTGTTACCCTAGCTTTAATTAGCTCCTGTAGCCTTTATCGACGCACAGTGCATTTCCAATTTACCTCACCTGGATGGAGTGTGGTGGAATTGGATGGAGTGTGGAAAGGAATTTAGTGTTGTGACAGTGATTTGAACCTGTACTTTGTGGTTCACAGTCCAGAGACTTATCCACTAGACAAGAACACCTGTACATAATTCTAAATTTGCAATTGATTAGAGGACTCAGATTGATTCAAATCAGCTCTTTATTTGACGGGGGCCCTTGCTTCAATCAGAAGGTTGTGGATTCAAATCTTCAGCTGCCTATTTTAATCCAGGTGGACGTATCACTCCAGGTGGACGTATCAATCCAGGTGGACGTATCAATCCAGGTGGAACATATAAGCAATTTTTACTTAAAGATAAACTCCAGTACTGGTAATGTGATCGCATTGTGAAAGAAAAGGTGTGGAATGGATCAGAAACAGTCGATCATGTAGCATGCCAGTACTACCTTGATTTCCTTGTCTTTCTATGCTCATAACTCAGCCAGTATACATTTTCTTCCAAAATTGTTTTGCACATGTCATTTATTTGTAATCTTGAACATTCAGTGTAAGTTTCATTTGATTCTGCAAGAATTAATTTTCTTTTTTTTTACCAGAACTGGAGTTTATCTTTAAATACCCTGAGCATTATTTTTTGGCCGCCAAGATAAAGCTAGTATAGAAGTACTCAAAGTTCATGTTGATGCATGAAAATATGAAAATCAAGGTTGAAAAGCATTAATTCACCCTTGAAATAAAGGACTTGAGCTGTACACTATACCGGTACCTCTAATGATTGCTCACCTTACAAAATAATATTTGCTTTCTTTGTTGAGTGTTAAAGATAAATGAGAATGCAGATCACATGTAAATATAGAAATGATATTAGGGCATTGAAATATTGGCAATGCACCAGGATTCATTTGGTTATGATGTTTTCCAGACCTTATCTGTTGACCTGGGGAGTGTTTCACAAAGATCCCAAGTCGAACTTAACTCTAATTTGGACTTAAAGGTAAAGACCAGTATTGGAAACGCCCCAATTTCAAAAAAATGAAATGGAAGCTTTTATTACCAATCATGTGAAAGAATATGTTTTGACTAATACATGATGATAAAAAATTTGCCGGGAAACTGCCTACTAATTGATATATTTGGAAAATTAGTTTATCCATGGTCTGTGAGAGATATCGCGCATGTGTCGCGCATGTGTGCATATAGTCCCATATACATCTTTCTGTGTACAGTGCTTGTAACTTTACAAAGACTGGGCCAAATTTTTTATCATTTTGATGATTCCAGAACCTTGCAGTACACACCAATACTTATACGCTAGATGATCAACCTTTTCTGATCGATTCCACGTTTCTTTCACAATGCAATCGCTCGACCATAACTGGTCTTTACCTTTAAATATTATGGAGAGCCATTTGTAGCCTTAAAATAAAATATATTCAAAAGGAAGTACATATTTTTTAGACTTTTCATAAATTCCACATCAAGAACGTGAAATCTCCTTGATAATAGAAACTATGACTGATTTGAATCAACATTTTGTGCTTTTGAAAATAATTTGTACAAAATATTGTCAATGATGCCAATGGCTTTCCATAATTGTTGAGTCCAACTTAGGGATAAGTTCAACTTAGGATCTTTGTAAAACACCCCAGGTCTTGAAAGTCCTTTGTGAAGTTTTAGTTTTGAACTTTGTACTTGGGCCATTAAACCTGGGACTTTGCTTTACAGTGTACTGATCGCCAGAAAATAGGTTGCTCTATCAGTTTATGGAGTGGGTTCAATATATCTGTGCTATGATCAAACTATGAGCTTCACATATTTCTTCTATGAAGAGATATTGCAAGTTAGAAAACACTGTTAATGAGGACTTACACTGGCACAAGGTACACATGGGCCCCAAACTCGTGTTCAACAAACCCATATTTGAAATCAGACAGGCCCCATTCATAACTGACCCTTACATTTTCAATCAAGACCCCGTGGTTAAAAATAAATTAAGAAAGAAAATGGTGCAGAGCCATGTAAAGGCGTGTCATGAACTGTGAAGTTGGATATGCTCTATCATTTAAAATTCAATCTCTGTTTTAGGATGTACATTTTACAGTATGAAAATATAAGTTCTTTTACAAGCCTTTATTTGAGATACCTTTTTTGTAAATTTAGATATCCTATTCATGGATTCAGATTTTGGACACAAATTTAATCATGATATTGGATGTTAGTGCTATATAACTGTTTAAAAGGTTTCTTTCTTTTCAAAATAAAGGGGTGAATTTTCTCTTTGCTTTTTTAAATGTACACTTGTGGTCTGGTGTGTGTTTGTGTGGTAACTTTAAAACTATTCAAATATTTGTAGCCAAAATCCAGATCTTGACTGACTAGTAGCGTTGTTGAGAAAATTAATTGCAGCTAACAATGTTTGCATGTAACTATCTACTTAGGAAGGAAACAATCCTCAACTTTATAGCCTTGTCATTTCCTTTGTTATCTCAGAGTAAAGATTGTTGGGGCCTTTTTTAGAAAATTTGTAATCAATTTGCCATTTTCGCGATGTAACCAGATCCAATGCATACATGCATATCTTTGTGAAGTGCCTTGAAACGATTTACAAATGATTTATTGAGTTGATTCACCTGTTTTTTTTTTTCATTAGTCAGAATGCATATTGCATATATATTGCATGTTCTTTGGAAGGGCAATCAATACATTTGTCCTACTTAGCAACAAATAATGTATGCAATTTTCCATGAATTTTCAATTTCTCTTCAGAACTTCTTGTTTCTCACAATGTTATTCACCTGCATTGCATTACAGAGTCTCTAAACAGACTTTAACTTTGCATATGTTGGTTGTTACCATGTCAGGTAATCCTCAGGCAAGATTTTGAGTTGTCAAGAGAAACCTTTGTTTGAAAATTTACGCATGAAATTGCATGAAGGATAACAAATACAAATCATTGTAATGAATTTAAATTCAATGCATGATACACAGTGCATCTGAAGAACTATTACATTCACCTGTAACAAGTAATTGCATTCTAATAGTCCCAATGCAAATTTCCTGCGTACATTTAATATGTTGGGTCAACAAGCCATTATGTTTGCCTGACCTAGCAACAAGTAATGTATGCAATCATTGCAATGTACATTCTGACCATTGAAAATGAAATTCAGTGACTTAATTGTAACAGGTGCATATAAGTTTTTATAAATATATCACCAAAATGGTCTGCTGTCACTATGAACATGACTGACAAAGAAAGCGGACAAAATATACAGTTCCTCAGGTAGACAAAGGAACATCCCTTCACTGCTATTAT
>BEXV01001008.1:2557-29430 GCA_003118195.1 Hemicentrotus pulcherrimus
CCCCCCCCCCCCCCCCCATCGAGGTTGAATAAATTAATCACAAGCAAATTCATGAAATGACTTGACTTCATCTGTAAACTTTAAATGATTATAAACGTGAAAACAGTAAGTATATAAGAAATGCATTGTGGTAGAGATAAACGCTCCAAGAATATAATATATACTGTCCCTATACTATCACAGAATTTTATAACAATTTAAACAAAATTATTGTGCAGTCGAAGTCATTCGAAAGGCCTTGTAAAAAAACAAAATTCATGAAAATGTTTCTTTGTATAGATCTACATGTATAACAAGCCAGACTGGATGTTTTTTAGAATGATCAAGTCAAGACAATTCAACTGCAAATATCCGTGATCGCTTGTATTCAGGATTTCAGTCGAATGAGCGAAAGAAGGAGAAAAGACATTCTGTGCCTCTCACCAAATCATTTTCGCGAGAGGCTTATCTCTTTTATATTGATCACGGTCCTCCAATATACCTACATGACAGTGATATTCGCTCATCATTATTACCAACTCAATTAACAGTGCGTGGGACTGGGAGAGGCTCATGTATGCTTTAAACTCCTCCAGGTTTCCCGGCTAATAATCTTGCCTCTGCATCAAACAGAGGACCAAGATTCTGACTTTGTTGTCAAGCCAGGAAGAAGATGTCGTGAGAAAAAAACGAGGGTGTCTTTATAGTTTATCATTACTCAACATTTCCTCCGATACTCTCTTCTTAGGAAAGATTATGTTCTTCAGACATAAAGCTATCTCTATCGTCATGATGTTGAAACTAACACTAAAAAGGGGGACCAGGTGCAGACTGCTTACATTACCCGATGAATAATAATAGCAAAGGATTAGCAATCGTGCATGCACCCAGTATATTTCAAACGTACTGACGAACGAACATACACAGTTAAGGCCAAAAATTTACATACACCTGGAAGAAAAACACTTTAATCACATTTTCACAACTGCACTGATTCATATCAGGGGTCTTATATATATATACGTACATGTCGTATAGGAATTGATGGTGTATACCCTATAGACATCAAACAGAGACCGAACTTTTCTTTCTGAAATGAAAATATGGCAGGATTGAGTGAAGATGGATTAATGTTTATTGCATTTCTACCAGGTGTATGTAAACCTTCAGACACAACAGTGTACATCGAACAAGGCAAATTAGGGAGAAGAGGGGAAGGGGGTAGCCACTGCCACCTTTCCGTCTACCTACCCCAATGTCTTGATGTGGTAAAAAAGAATCCCAAGCGATGATAAGAAATGTCAGAAAAATGCTAGCACAAAAATAAAATGAAGCATGTACCGATGACGTTTCTTATACGAAGAAGAAGATGGAATCTAGCCCGCATGCCGCCTCTTGTGAAGTTACGATTTTACTAAATACTTGTATGTCCTTTTGATAAGGTAATTGCAAATTTATGGGGTAGTCTATTATCATAATTACAGAAGAAGGACCAATCACACCATTAAAAATGCTAATAGTTATTTCAATTTTAATAATCACACCCCTCCCCAAAGGAGAAAAAATATGGAAAGTTAAGCCATTCGATAAGCTATTCATGATTACAGAAGAAGGACCAATCACACCATTACAAATGTTAATAGTTATTTCAATTTTAATAATCACACCCCTCCCCAAAGGAGAAAAATATGGAAAGTTAAGCCATTCGATAGGCTATTCATTTAATCCTTTTATCACGGTCAATTATGCTCTTTACACTAGTTTCATTGCCTTTTATCATACTTCATACTGCCTTTAGGCCGATCATCTTGGTGATTGATGAATTCGGAAATCACATTTCTTACTTCGTCTGATCGACTTCATATTTCTATTTATATGTAAATAATATCTTGCATTGACGTATGGGGACTCGTTCCCTGTCGATAACTTGTCATTTTAAACGACACTGAGACGAGTAAAAAAAAGGGGGATACAATTTTCCAGAGAGACTTATTTTCCATCCTCGGTAAGTTTGGATGAATAATTCATGCTTTGACAGTGTCAAAACATTATAAATATCTCAGTGTTTGGTGCATTGCCGTCTTTCCCCCATTAACGCCTGACTGTACATATCATATTTGAAATGATATAAGAGAGTTGGTCAAGCTGTCACATGTGACCAGGGCATATATATTGGATTCTAAAGGTCAATCCCTAAACGTAATAACATTGAATAATCTCAGGTAAAGAAGAAGCCAATAATTCATACCTTCCAGTTTTTTTAAAATATATTATCAAACAACCATTTCATACATTTATATTGCCTGTGTTATTGAAAAAGAATTTTTATCTCTTTGAGAACACAATGCGAAATATTCAGACTGTAAGGCTTCCTCGATATGTCACTGTTTCTAAACATTTCTTCTATAGAATTTTGTCACAACAGATTTGTTTAATATTCTTATCATTGGCCTCGAAAGCATAACAGAAAAATTGTATCAGATCATGTGCACAAATATATTTTAAGTCATACCAATAATCTTGTCAGTCAAGCGAGAATGGTGTTAGAAGCGTGGACCAATATCTATATATTAACAATGCTCCGATGTCAAATTCGATGACTACAGTTGTATTTCATGTAATTAGATCTCCGCACAATGTATAAATAAAAGAGACATCGAATCGGTAATAATCTGTCTTTTTTCAGTAATAAGGTATTGATAATGACATCACCACTTATACGTGACATCACAAATGTCAGCATTGTACTGCTAAACAGTTTGAATTTCCCTTTTAAAGATATTATAGGCAAATAAAGTAACGAGCATCGGGTGTGACAAATACAAACAACAATGCATTAGCTCCTTTGTACGATAAACTATTGAATTAGGTGTGACAAAAGAGGTCGTGGATAGAGAGACGGAAAGAGCTAAACTGAAACATAGACAGGAAGAGATAAATTTTCCCGTCTTTTAAGGCAAACAAGGCATTGACTAGTTTACGAATTAGAATATTTAATATCCTGTGGACTAAAGCATGATGGCATGAATGGCTAATAATGATGGATTATAATGTGAGATAGAGTAAGAACAATGTTTACGACTTTTTATCAATTTTAGAATTTTAAGATTTACTTTAAAAATAAACTTGTTTTAACATAATATGCGTCCATATTTTTTTTTCTTCACTTTTCCCTATAAAGGATGATCAGGACTATCAGGGCGGACATAAGACTGCCTATGGTTTCCACATCTTTTGACAAGTTTTACTCGTATTTCTAAGAAAATCGAAAGTAAGAGAGAGAGAGAGAGAAAAGAGAGAGATATGTATAAGAGAGAGAGGGAGAAAGAGAGAGAGAGAATATAAAGAGAGAGGGAGATGCAGGATGAGCAAGGGAAGAAAAAACAGAGTGAGAGGAGAGGGAGGCAGAAAGAAAAAGTGCTAAAATAATATCATGGCAAACTGGCTAATATAATGTACGTCGAAACCATCAGAAAATATTTCTGAAATGTAGAAATCAATGGTTGGTTCTAAATCACTTACTTTCCACTCTCATCTTATCCTGCTCTCAGCATCTGCCACTCATCCTCCCTGTATCATTTCTCCACATTCCATACACATATTATATTTCATATGTGAAGCGGCTCTCAAGCTCCCTGAGATCAATAATTTATTTCCGTTGAAGATTTCTCACAATAGTGGCTTGAAGCCCCGATATTGAGTAATGTTGAGGGAATGAAACATGTTACAGACGAAAACTTAGCCTACTTTGTTGGGAGAAAAAGCATAGGATATGGGTCACCTCTTCATCATAAATCCATATACTTCCACTTTCTTGGCCCTTGTGCTCCTTTGGCAAATTGAAACGTCGGGTTATTAATCATATTTTGACGGGAACAGGGGCGAACGTCGCCTAATGTAAATAACCTTGCGGATATTCCTGTAAAGTAGCGCCATTTAAGTTGTCAAATATTTCATTGGGCAGAAGATGAAGCCTGGAGGTGAATCTTTCCGACAAGGATGTCCCTTAGGAAAGAGAACTGATGTGCCACGAATGAAACAAAAAATACAAATAGATATAGGATATAGACAGAGGACTTACAAGGAAAAGAATCACCTCGGTAGGTTTCCACCATGAAATCCATCACACACGGTGAAACAACAATAGTGACTTATGATAGGGGTCTCGTCGTAATGAAGAAGAAAAAAGATGACAACAGACAAAGTGCATTTTTCTGGCTTAGGTCAATAGCCCAAACGCAGCAACATGATAGGAGCCCACTCTGGAAAGGTAGAAAATTACTAAACAAAATTATAATAATGTGGAAGAAATTTGATCTGTGATGCAATCGGAAACAACTCTAAGATATAAACTGTTTATTATAAAAATCAATCTGCTTGTTTGGATTCTGGACAGTAGCGTCCACCTTTGTCCAATCACAAAAAAAGGAATTAAAGATTGTGTCACAGGCACAAACGTGTATTTTACTCTAAACTCTTTATTTTTAAACTGGCGATTAACCAAAACATTTGCCACTAAGTAAGCGGCATGTTTGACACGTGATCAATGTACACGCCCAAATGATGTTAGTTATCAATAACAATAGTTGATAGGAAGTGTTATTAAGATCTTACGATCTGCTCTCAGTAAAACAGTTCTGCATTAAAGTTTAGGAGAATCAATTTTGCAAAACGACAAAAAACTCCTGCTCGAATAAGCCTACGCAAATAGATTATCTAATCCCATCATGTCGGTTACAAATCAATATTGGAATCTGTACTGTATTTCAGTATTACAGTCTGATCGGGTTGTCGGGTTAAAAGAAATTTTTCTGAAAACCATGAAATTTATCGTATGATGGCGTTGCCAATGTAGGAGCAAGCATGAGAGCACATTATCCCCATCATCATGTTATACCCCCCCCAAAAAAAAAAAACAATGGTGGAGAATAACCCACTGCAACTGGAAACAAAACAAAACACAATACATGACAACTTAAAGAAAGGTATATTTATATATATAAATATATAAATATATATATATATATATATATATATATATATACACACACAAAAGGGGAAGGGGAAGAGGAAGAGAGAGAGAGATACAAAAAAAAAGAGAGAGAGACACACACACACACACGCGCGCGCCCACACACACACACATACGCAAAGAAAACATGTCAGTAGAAAGGGCATCTGTACTTTTCTTTCAAGAATGGTAATTAGTGAGGAATAGACATGAACGAATCAACAACATGCTCATGGCAATAAAATCATCGCTTTTGGCAAATTATGATTAATCTCCATTTTTTACAAGGTTAGGAAATTATCATTTTGTAAGCTTAAAGAAGGATTATCAACCAGAACATTGCTTAAAATGAAGAAGAAAAAAACAGTTTTTTCTTTAATATTAGCAATTTTTTGTTTTTTGTTTTTGAAGACTTATATTCGTTTCTAGGGATAGGGTGTTTTTGCTTATTTGACATGTTTGGTCATTCCCTTGCCAAAAGCGATTGAAGTGATTGATCTGTAATTCCCTTTAGGCAAGAGCAGCAATCTGAAGGCGGCTCGTCCGCCTGGATATTTGGAAGAATTACAAACCAAAATCATGTAGAAATAAAAGAAAATTACATATAAAGCCTATATACCTGAGAGTCTCTGACTGCTATTCTTTTTAATTTCAAGAATATGAAGAAAAAATGAAAATAAAATGCTATGTTCATGCCAAGTAGCAGCGCTCCTTCATTAAAAAGAAAAACGGGGACGTCAATGAACTAGAAGAATGATCTTACATGGTTTGAACAAATGGAAACCTTCTACTTTCCCATTTTCTCTCTTTCCCTAGTAGAAGGGGCAGGGAGGGTACCTTTGGAGATTATTCCCGTTCGGTCTGTGTCCATCGCGTGTTCCTCCCGATCAGGAACAGAAAATCGCTGACCCTTCATTTTCATTGATTTATTTTGGGGATCATTCTTCTAATTCATCGATGTGTCATCTTAACTTTCCATTTTTAAGAGGAGCAGCTACCGAGCTTTAACAAAAGAGAAAAGGGATAGACCGGCAGATTGTACAGCATATAAATGGATATAACGTTCAAAATCACCTTTATTTGGGCACTGATAATTCCGTATGTGGATATCAAAGACCGTTTACAACAGTCGTAAGTTTTGGTTTAAGAGTAATATAAAGTAAACCAACGACCAATAAAGAGTTAGAAATCTCAGAGCTACGGCGCATTTTTATACGCCAGGCAGGTCCGGGTTACAGCATTTCTGTTTTTAAGTATTCAGCCAATACATGACTTCAAAGCCTAGAGAATTCGATGTAATTTCTTCCTTCTACGTCCAATGATGCCCTACATTTCACTCTTAAGTGTCTATTTGAGCCGGCTTAATGGATTTTTAAATGACTGCTTCTGCGATTATCACGAGCGTGCAGAAGTACCAACGTCATGATTGTCTACAAAGTTATATGATTCTATTTAAAAAATAAATTTTAATGGAAAACAAGTTCGAAAAAAGTTGATCGACTAGGGAGGCGGGCTCAAAGACGTTTTTTTTAAATAATTCTTCTTCAGAGCGATAAACGACACCATTAGAATAGTTATTCTGTTCTTCACTACAGGGAAAAGACGAGCCCATAGATGGATTTTGTTAATGATGTCAGATAATGGGTTCATGGCAAATGTTATGAAGATATTAAGTATTCATCAACACATGAATATTTTCGTTTTATGATGTGGATTATTTAGTGTTTATCCAAGCAGATAAACGTCGGTGATGAAATCATTTGGTGACTTTGTCCCAATATGAGAATCACAATTAAAATGCAGAGGAATAGAAGAAAAAAAACTATCATAAGGGAGAAAGTACTCAAAGGAGCTCATATCAATCTGAAGAAGGAAAAACAAGTTATCCAATTCCCCCCCCCCCCTTTAGAACAATAACCTAAGATTATGAAATTCAACCAAGGTATTTATTATTTTTTATGAAACGGTTGGAGAAAAAAAGAAGAAATAGATAAATCCTTTTAAATGTTATCTTTTCAGATTTTATAGATTCCATTCCGAACACTGCAGTCCTAAAGTTCTGGAAACAATTCAATATTTGGTTTTCAGCCGACAGAAATATTTAAGATTTGTATTGCGATCCCCATAAGTTCAATTTTTTTATTATTCGAAATGCCAATGTATGCGAACGACTCTGTTACCTACATTTTGTAACTGACATGTTATAAGTTGAGACATTTAATAAAGACGAATGTTGTGAATATTGGACGCACTGATTTCCGTTAGAGTAATATATCACGGCTAATTTCCAGTCTGAGACAGGATTATATCCAACAATCCTTAACATTCTTACAAATATAACATTTACATGATATTCTCATCCAAGGCTTTTTCTATAAAGCGAATGCTAACTTCCAGTCTGAGACAGGATTATGGCCGAATGTTGCTACATGTACTGTATTTGCTACAGTATATGCATTTCTTCTAGATCCTAAATTTTTTCTTGATTTTCTTGATTTTCTTATCCAAGGCCTTTTTATGTTGAATAAATGCAACCAAATCCCCATCTCCTAGCTTAAATCTTAATTTTCGGCGCGCTATTACAAGTATTTGCTTTGTTCATATTTTCCCGAGAAAGCGTTTTCAAGTGAGAAAAAAAGTGAGTTATAGCAAAGCAAAGAGACAACATCCCTGTTGGAAGATGAGATCTTGTGATTGTATTGTATAGAAGTAGAAATATACATTCATAATGAAATATTGGTAACCTGGAAACAAAATGTAGATACATGACTAGTTGCGTTTGATTGATGAATCAAGTAGGGGAAAAAAATTATTCAGTGATAAAGTATATACATGTGTAATACTTCTCCACCAACATCCCCCCCTTAATGAAAGCGATCGACTTCACAACTATAACTTGTTTATGAATTCAATTATTATTGCATCATCCGCCAGGTTATACTCATTGGTATGTTTAATCAGTTGTTAAAAAGTATTTATTTGCACTATAGTACCTCCCCTCTCCATACTAATACGTTTTAATTTGATCCGAATTTCGTAGGTTTAATCTTATTGAAGGGAAATCTCTGCTACGGCGCTGAACCTGCACCATGATTTACGATAAAAACCACACCCCGTATAGGTCGTGGACATTTATCGATTTATCATTGCATGTCACGTCAACCTTACTCAACTATAGAGGGTAACACACTCCAAATAGGTTATGACGGTTCGAGTCTTTCGGTACTTTTCGATACCAGGCACCCGTTTACATAATCTTGGTCGAGGGAAACAATTATCGATGAGAAAAAAAAATAAACTGGCGTGAACAAAAATTTGCAAATTAATTTCTATCCTCAGTGTTTTACAAACTATGGATCCCATTGGTGCACCATTGTCCTTTGGCAAAACGTTGATCTACATTTGCCACACTCAACCCAGGTGATGTTAATGGATACCTGACAGGAATTTATTCCTTGAGATGCTAGAGCGCTGTAATGGCCGCCTTGCTAAAGCCAGGGCAATGTTCGGCGCAGCGCCAGGAGCTTCACGACGTGACGGACATGTGCACTGTTTAAGAAGCCACCATCATTATAAGAGAAAGAAAGAATGCAAATCAAAATTAGGGAAACATTAGAAAATTACGAAGAGAGTAGCAGGAAGAGGGTAAAAGGGATTGGAAATTGAGGGAGGGAATTAAAGGGGGAGTGAGAAGTGAGAATGAAAGAAAGAAAGAAAGAGAGAGAGAGAGAGAGAGAATGGCAGATTTGTTGTGTAATGGTTATTGGCATCCCTTAATCTTCCATCGAGTAACCTAGGGTTCTTTAGTATGTTATGTCTCTTATTTCTTGCTTTCCCCCTCAGTCGTTTGCGAAAAGCGAGAATAATAGCACTTTACAATAACGCCTTCCTGGCTCACGACAGGCTTTTAATTCTGTGATTTGTGTTCTCTTCCTTGCTCTTTTATTTTGCAGGTCTAAAATATGTGTACATATAATAGTGAACTAACAGACATGTACGGGATTAATGCAGCTTTATGAAATGTTAGTGTATACAAAACGTGGCGAAAATTCTCTAGGGGAGGGGTGGGTAATGTATTTTGGCAGTCCGGCGTACTACACACCCATTGGAAGTCGTATTGATTTCTTTTCCTTGGCTATCAAACGGGACGGAGGGGGGGGGGGGGGTTACATCCTGGAAACGCCACTGCATTTAATGTTCTTTGATGTAACCCGTCGAAGCGGCGGAGGCACGGCCACAAGAGACCCGAATGCACAACTGAAATCGACCGAGAGGGCGATCTTAAGATGATGTAGAAGCCCCTGATGTTCCGCAGGGTAACCCGTTATCCCGCGGGTCAAAAAATAAAATCCGCAGGGTGATATGAGAACGATCGAAAAAAGAGAGACACGAACTCAAAGGACTCAATGCCCAGGAAGCCAAGCTGACATATTCCATGAAATCGTATTATTATATACTTAAAATGGTAAAGAAGATGGACCCTGGTAAAGCGATATCAACTTAGACAAGGGATAGAACGAGATGGTCGGTTTAGCAGAGGATAAAACACAAGGACCGTGTTTTATTTGATAATAGTTGTCTTTGGCTAGCGTCCGCTCTCCTCTTCTTACTTTCTTGTCAGAATTGCTATTAGACAGCACGGCCAACACGCAGGATTCTACCCAGGCCAGGGGATACACGAATTGTATCTTGTCAACAGCTGCGGGGCATATTCTCATGGCATCTAATTTAATGAGCATTGTCTAGCATCTCTTACACAGTCCGTTTATTTCGCCGAAAAGTATATGACGTATTTTGACGGAAAATGTACAATGACATTAAAAGCATCAATTATGATTAGTCATTGGCTCAAGGCTCTATCCTCTTGCCTCTTAGATAAAGCATAAAACAAGATTTGTATTAATCAGCGAAAATATAATGCTTTCCGAGAGCAGGTTTTGGAAATGGCTGATTAATAACTCACAACCAATTCTCATTGCTATTCATTGGATATATCCTAGAGCATAGATTGGCATTACACATAACTGGTTTTGAGGAAAGAGGGAAAAAGATAATGGTCATCGATGTCAAGAGCTCAAGGCGCTTTTCTCCCGTTTAAATAAATTAGCAGTGTCTAGCTTTACACATAGCCTCAGTTTTTGACAAAAGTTCATTCTAATACGATTTCAGAGATAATTATCATAGCATTAAGGCATACTATGGATACTGATTCGATAGCTCCTGGCCAGCCAGTTCTTGAAGTTGTAACTGATGAGTCTTATCATTGTCTAGTGACGGTACAGTGACGGTGAAGGGCGGGCAATTTAAAATAAATGAGCTTTTTCATAATTGAAGGAAAAATTCCAGTAAAAAAATGTCATACCATGCATATATTCAGCAGAATGTAAGTAGGTGTAATCATGAATTTCCAGCCCCAAAATGGAATAGTATCCTCAGAAAATGCGTATTTTACGTTGGCTTAATTCTTGGAAACTTTATAAGTTTATGAGTTCAGGTTATAGCACACTTACGCATTTAAGTACCGATGAAGAGAGACTTATGTACGAACATCATGTAGATGATAAACTGAAACCCCCTTCTTACCCCCTTCTTGGCAGAATTAATCAACAACCTATCTTTATTAGCGCAACTAATATTTCTGGTAACTACGTTATGCTTCCATTGCCAATGTATAGGTCAAAAGACGATGTATAATAACGACGCTTATTGAGTAAATTGCTCCTCAACATCATGGAATGTATGTTATTCCTCTCCATTATGTTGCAACGCAATGATATTGATTATGTATATGTTCATGTCACAAAATCATGTTGGCAGCTACCTTATGTTTCAAAATTATCCGACAAGAAAGACAGTGTATTGTTTATTTTGTTAGGTTACCTTAACAATTCTTCTTTCATTGATAATTGTATCAATAGGGGGGGGCATTGTGATCCTCCTGATCCCTATATGAAATTGTCACTGAAGGTAATATTCTGTTAAGAATAGCCCCTGTACCTCTATCATTTATATGATCGAATTATAAAAAAAAACTTCAAGCCTTGGGAAATGAATAATCACCCGACATCATTCTCAAAGATTAACTTCAATACAGGAGTGTCCCATAGATTTTAGACAGACGACAGGTCCTTAACCTACGATATCGATCTTTAAACCGCTGGACAATCCAGAATCGGGGTCCGTGCTACTGCCTGTTTGCGCGGGGGTTGCCCTGCCCGTTGATCCGTTTCAGGGAGCAATAACAGCAACATGATTGTTATTCGAGGGAATCTTCCGATCATAATCTACAACTTGGACTTCTTCCCTTCCGTACTTTTTTCTCGGCTTTCCTTCCATGTCTTTCCATCTCATTTCATGATACTACCCCCGGGGTCAAAACTTAATCGGTCTTGTAAAAGGTCAGCGGAAATGAAGAGAAGAACCTAAGAAGGGAGAGTAAAACAATAATTGCGTTTCTACAAGACAAACAAATATATTTTCAATTTTCTTTGTCCTCTTTGCCCTACTTCAAGCATGGTTAATTGATATTTTTTTGCTTTTCATCGTTACGTCCAATAGCGTTCAAAGAACATTCTGACGTGCTGAGAAAGCAAAGATACCGAATGGTCGAGAGAGAGAGAGAGAGAGAGAGAGAGAGCGAGAGAGACAGAAATTACATTTCCGATTTAAGAATTCAAATGTTATTTAAAGCTTTAAAACAATCCACATTTCACTCTCTTTTAATTCACCGCCATCGATTTCATTATATCAGTAACTTATAAAAATAATAAGCGATTGATTTATTTTTTCGGCTGATCCATTTGATTATCAATGTTTCGTAAAGAAAAACGTTTCGAGCAAAATTGCATTATCATTTCTTTTTAAAGGCTACAGGTTAATGGATCGTTTCGGGTAACCTATTTTAGTTCTAATCTCGGTCAAATGAATACTTTATGTTCGACCTTATTTGTACCTTGTAGAATCAATATAAATTATAGTTTTGAGAATGAATGGGCAATCAGAATAAATCAAACTACGTTGCATAAAGTACCGCCTGATTTTCTCCTCACTCTTCAAGTTCAGTCGAAATTGAATTACCAATACACTTTTGAAGTGAACGAAAACACATTAGATTCTTATTTGCGCGTCGAGGACAAACAAAAGAAGAAGCAACAAACAAACAACATCCTTGGTAGGCATATGAAGAGTAAAGATCGCGGATAAGAAATCCACCAGGGGTTATAACATAGCTGTTATGTGATAGGCGAAAACAGAATACCGCTTATCCTTTTGATATTAATCAGAACTGGGAGGGATGACGGGAGACCTGACACGTAAATGATCCAATCGCTTTGAAACATTCATTTTGAGAATTTCAGGATATACGAAAGGGTAGGTGAACTTTTATTATCAGCTTACATTTTTTCGCACACCATGGTTCAAATATAACATGTTTATTGCTCACATCATACAATAATGGCGACATATCTCGTGTAGATGCTTCGTGGAGATCCGATATTTCAGAAATTATCTTTGGCCAGCAAGATATTGCAGTCTGCATAATTTTTTTTTCGTCTAGCAGGTTTCATATTTCTTATGAACATGATGAATATGAATATTTTCCCCAACTTCGGACGTATACACTAGCGTATACTGCTTGTTATGCAATAATGTGACTCTTACTCTAAAGAAACGAATAGTATCATACCTATTCATTGCATATTAAAATCATTCATCCTGTAAATTCATTAACCATCTTGAAATATGTTACAGGTTAAACAAGCACTTCAAGAAGTGTTTACTTTTTTGGTAACATTGAACTATTTTTCTTTCTCATTCGATTGTGCAGGAAATTCCCTGAAGAAAAAAATCTACCCTTTCTGTCAGGGAACCTGAAAAACATCCCTCTCCCATTTCCCACCCACTTAAACTATAAACTCAAAACCGACCTATCAAGTTTGAAATGCATTTCTCACTGGATGACTGGCTTTTTTCGTGGGGGGGGGGGGTGATACACAAGCGGTAGGAAGCGTTTGGCTACTCTTTGGGAAAGCGTGTGACAGTAAAAAAAGACACTCTACGGTCTAAGTCGTATTCTTTACAGAGAAATCTACATGGCAATAAGAATTTATAACAGGGGTTCACTAATTCGCGCTGTACGCTTCTTTCCCGCGCCCGCGAGTTTATCGATTATCGATACTGAAACGTCATCTTTCGGTATCACACGTCTGGTGAGTGTTTCTCCTGTTTTTCAAGATTGGGTTGGCACACGTTGAGGTATATGGGATCCATCGCTAGGCGGGGCTCTAAAAGAGGGAATACAAATCAACGACAGTTACTCTGCCTCAATTACTGTTCACCATTAAAGTGATTGGCTAACATAGTTAGAAATTTAAAAATATCCAATTCTGTTACTTGAAAGTGGTATAAACATGCAAGGTATAATTTTGAGATATGGCTCTGAGAGTCTCAAGTCATAAAACCTTTAGGAAGTATTTGAAAACACTTTTTGAACTCGAGTAACAGTCTCTATTTAAAAGGTCTCAGACACGCGATATTATACAAAATCGTGGTTTGCGTTGAACTTACAGCTTTTCAGTCTAAACAATGGTAGTTTTCAGGGTTTTTGAGTACTAATACATGTACCCATACACATGTTTCATTTAGTTTGAGATTTTTTTAGATCGGCTATTCGCAAAGCTAGCCAATCACTTTAAGAATCTTCATTCGAAAAAAAAAACAGGATTAATTCTGTTTTTGTTTTGTTGCAATAACATGCTAAAGGTGAGAATGTTCGTATTATAACTTTTGGTTTTCATAATCTACTTTTGTTTTGTTTATGTTTGTATTATCTAGTATTGTGTCATTTTTGCTGACTGTACCCACTCGTAGTAAATTCTTTAACCTTTAAAATGCAAAATAGATCAACTTAAATAAATACAATTAGCTTAAAATAAAGTTCACCAGTGACATTCAACCAACAATCTACCGTTTGGAAAGTCATGATACGTCTTTCAATTAAATATTATTGTACCGTATGTTTTAAACTTAATTTGCTTGAAAAATAAATGCAGTGCTATCAATTGTACTAAATTGTTATTTTCTGTATAGAATTATATTTGAACTTATATTCCAAAATCTCTTTAACCTTTACTTTGTCTGAATAGCATTTTTGATGATCCAACTCGGCTATTAGTATTAAAGATAACTTTAAATGTGCATTTCCATCTGTCAATTTCCATAACAAATTTGATTTATATAATTGTCTTTGATAAGATTTATTTCTATAGGAAAAATAAAGAAATAAGGAAATGAAAATTCAGTACAATAATTTGAATTTCATAAAGGCCTTTTCTTGAAATACCAAATTTATGTTCAGCCTCATCGCCGGCTGGGCGCATTAATATGTCATATTTTATGTACATGTCATATACTTGCGATAGCTCAATCGATCATACCATCAAAAAGGAGCCAGCATGTTTTAATTGGGTTTTTAAAATCTTACAAAATGGGTGACAATAATGGCTATTATGATGAATGGTCCAGACACGTCGGGCGCTAGCTCTGCTTTTCCGCTCTTGTCCCTCTTTCATATTAGCACAATACAGATTACCTTACTTCAAGATCTTGAGATAGTCATCCTTCATTGTAAACACTGTCCACTGGGTGTTTCTGACCAAATGTGCCAAGTCCAACGGAATTAAAGACACACTTGCTGCATCTAATGTCGTCCAAATCCAAAAAAAAAATTCTGTTTTGATTTCAATACAGTTATGATAACGGCCTTTCCTGCGATGTAGAGAAAGGTTTGAATGAATACAGGAATGTTCCTTAAATGAGAGGGGGACGGCGGAACGGTGAGCGTTGGTAGAAGTATTCAATTTTACTCTCATTGTTTTGATAACGATCTTCAACTGTATCCCGATAGAATCATTATAGAAGACAGTTATTATGATTGAGATTAATATTACTTTGGTCGATAAGATTAAACTATAAAAACAGCAGCCGGTTTAAACTACTTTTATTAGAAATCTTTTTAAATATTAAGCAAGATGCTAAAGTTTGTAAGGCGACTTTTCATTTTCTTAAGGCAGGCATATCGAACATAAAAGAATTTTAACAAGTTAAGTCCTGAATAAAGCATTTGATATGCAAAGTGATAATGATTTACTGTCTGGGATTAATAAATTTCCTTTTTTCTTTTCCCCTCTCGTCAGAACAAATGTCTCCAAAAGCAATGAATTTATATACATGTATATATTAAATGAATTATGAGATCTATGAAATGCAATGCTG
Organism: Hemicentrotus pulcherrimus; assembly: GCA_003118195.1. Taxonomy (NCBI): domain Eukaryota; kingdom Metazoa; phylum Echinodermata; class Echinoidea; order Camarodonta; family Strongylocentrotidae; genus Hemicentrotus; species Hemicentrotus pulcherrimus. The sequence continues at coordinate 17,823 of BEXV01001008.1, forward strand.
CCAACGTGGTAGTTATTTGTTTATTTATTTATTTATTGTATAGTACAAATTGTGATTAGGAGTTAATGGCTGAATTGTTCACATTTTACCAGCAAATTAAAAAACACTTTACAAAACAGTGCAATATCGCGAATTGTAAAATTGTACAGACACTAAATTATAAACATATTATGAATCACTGTGGTTTTAATAATAAAAGGAAAAAGTAATAAAGAACACAAACATAGAAAAAAACATCATATATTAAAAAACATAGTTCAATGGAGAGAAGAAAATGTATTTGTGATCGATAAACTACATGTATGTCAATCATTCCCACTGGCAGTGTTTGATTTCTAAACAGTGCAATATAAGCTATCAAAGGTAGGTAAGAGCACATTCACTAGATGGGTGTGTGGGTAACCGTGAGTAGTGCATATGAGGTAAGGCATGCGTTGATGTGTGTGTGTGTGTGGGTGTGCGTACATGCGTGCGTGCGTGTGGGTGTGTGTGTGTGAGGGGGGGGTACTACTAATTTGCAATGAAGCCTAGCATGTTTGCAGGGACGTCGCTCGCGGGATTGGTCACACCTCCATTTAAGTTTATATCTGCAACTATTTAATGGTCGGCAGATATAAATTAGGTGTTATTGATGCCACTTTTTTGTTGTTGGTCCCTTGATTGAAAAAGTCAAAATTCTTTATTAAACTTATGATCCAACCACACCTATCATGGAACTACTCATGGTACTAACGTGAGATCTGTAACTCCATGCTGCCAGGGGTCTCGACCATATTAATGTCTCTGTTAACCTCTAAGAACAAAACGGATTCAGATCTCCAGTTTAAGTTGTCTGAAAGGTGTAATTAAATTGTTATTAGTTCTACAGAGTTCGTGATTCAATCAATACATATCCCTTCTCATTTCTGGTTCGACTCTGCCCCCTCTCTTAATGTTGAATCTTTGAATCTTTTTCTTTCTCCATCTCATTTTTTTCTCACTCACCTTCTCCTTGCTAATCGTACTGTCTAGGACTCTATCTTCGACCCTTCGTAATCTCACCGCCTCCTCGATTTCTAATGTTTTTCTCCCACATCAAAATTTCTCTCTCTCTCTCTCTCTCTCTTCTTCTCTCTCGGCGTGTTATTTGGGGATACTTCCTTCCCTAGTTTGTGTGTTGATGAAGCATTGCCCTTGTAAATAAATGAGTTACTAATGTCCCCCTGTTAAATGTCTTTACTAAACATAATTTTACCTTATCAACTAAGAATTCTACCTCATTGAAAAGTCATATTTGTATAAATTGAATAGAAATCTATTTCCATGTACAAGCTCGGTGCATGAAACATATATAAGTTCGCCTGAATGTCACACCAAGGAAATATATGCGTCATGAAATGCTAAATCGGTTATCTCTTCATTTTATATATCTCTTGTACACTTACGTGTACATTAAAAGGCATGAAAACATCTCATCCTTCAGCATACCTACACTTATACTTTGGGTTGAGGTTATCTTTTTGGCAGCCGGACATCATGAAGTTATCCTAAACCAATGTTTTTATTCTATGAAGGAGTGTTACTAAGAGACATTTTTTTAACATGATTTTTTTGACTGATAATGTTGTTGTAACAATAATATTGTTGAACCTAAATCAGGAAGATAACGCATGTTTAGATTGCCATTTCTAATAATTTTTTTTTTTTTTAATCGAAAATTTAGTTACAGGAATATTTTATTATGTGAGGTGGGCTTTCGACATAGAATACCTCCTAAATTACCTTCACCCTTCATAACAATAAAACACTCCTTAGGATTTATTTCAAAAAAAGTTGAACTTGATGGGGTTGCTCATTTATTTAAACATAACGATATAAATATTGAGTTGAACATTTCATTCTTAAGTCGATGATCATATACTCATATTGCAATAAAGCCAACAAGTTGTACATGAATGCGAACTTAATACTATCTAATGTTTCAATAATCTCTCAGTACTCTCTGGTTTCCAGGAGTAAACTGTGACATAATAGTCTATGAATTAAGTAGTTTGATTCAAGTAATAATAATAATAATAAATATAAAAACGTTATTTATAAAGCGCTTACCACCGAAGACTCTTAGCGCTAAGAGACAGCAAATATACAGCAGTCAGAAAGATTATCTAACAATTAGAAGAAAAAAACGGGATTACGATTAACGTTCATATTTTAAAAAAAAAATAGATATTAACCCACCCAGTAATTATTTTACTGTACATAGAGCTATCACAAACGATATAGATATTATAATATGATAAATGTGATTTATAAAGCTCATAATAGTCGTTTGCCAAAGGGCTCTTTCCGCACGCTCAAGGCTCTACTTGGTTTTATGTATAGATAAATATAAATGTATCATTATTATCACACATGTGCACAAATAAAATGAATGGTGGTATTTCTCGCTCGATTGCAAATTACTGAATCGTGAAATATTATTGTTTGCAGTACATAATGCCTTTGGGCGTATGGAGTTCTACGCTGAATGTAATCACCTCCCTGGAGTATGAGAATGAGACAGTTTATGAAAAACAGTTCGACAAGAAATCGGGGAAAATACATCATTTTCAATGGATTATGCCTGACTGCCTTCTGCTTGAGTATTTTTCTCTTTGTTAATGTACATCCGAAATGGATTACAGTGTTTTATCGTTATACTTATATATCTACGATATCTAAACAATTTCGTTGTAATCATTGCAAATGCAAAATGGATTCGCTTTTTGAAGAAAATCCTGTGTTTGACGTAATGAAAGTAATTGTCTCTATTTTGATATCTTACAGAGTTCTTACGAAATATACCAAAATATATTGTGAATCAGTTGGCTATTCAAAAGAATGATAAAAGCCATCCATTTTCTCATAAATAAAATGTTTGGATTATATATTGATGCACGTGCTACACTGTTATGGAAACGTACATAGTTTAAAGAACACGAAGCTGCTTTATGATAGGTTTGTCTATACATCTTTCTTATGACATACACACTCGACAATCAATCAAAAAAAATATCATTCGCCATTTCCCCCTCTCACTAGCTTTCCTTCTGTCTCTCTTTCTCTATCTCTCTCTCTCTCTTTCTATCTCCCTCTCTCACACGCCCAAACCCACAAACGTACAATCAGTCTTTCTACTCTATTTTCCCCTCAATCCTTCCATCCGTCTACGAAATATTATTTTCATTTATCTTATTTCTCTCTATCAAACCCTTTTTTTGTCTATTAAAAAAAAAACTCTCTCCCCGTCTTTTCATCACACCCTTTTTGTAATTCCCCAACTAAGCTGTTTACACTGTGTTTGAAGAAAAATAAAACATTTTCTTTATTTTAAGTGCCCTTGACAACAGTATGATAGTATGAATAGTCATGACAATCAGTAAAACATACCACGAATCCATACCATACAGAAAAGTTTCAAAATTAAAACGCCCCTACATGGAATTGTCTAAATTTCAAGGCTTGATGCATAAGTAAACAGGAAGTAAACGGTTTTTCAGTTGTTATATTGTGCCATCTCCAGCAACAATGTATCATCACAAGGAGAAACTCCAGGTGTATTATAATCCAATAATCACTAAAGAAAAAAATGTATGAAAACTCTGGAACCATTCTTGTGAACTGGTCGCATGACGTAAAACATATGCCATTTCTTGTTATGGGTGCGAAAGCATCACCGCATATTGCGCTTGAATACACGCAACAGATTTAGAAACATAAACAAGTAAAAAGGAAATAAATAAAACACGCCAATTCACCACATCCTTGCGTGTTTACAACCGAAAAGGTGAGAAGTTAGTGTGTGGAAATACGAAATGTACAAAAGATGAACTTTACTCTAACATGCTAACATTGATTCACCTACAAAACAGGTGACTTCAAGTCAAAGAGTTAACAAAAAAGAAAATCAATAATTCAGCATCGCCTGCAGACAGAACTTGTGTAATAAATGAAGTAATTGCTAAATAATTGACTCAGGACTGCCACTTTAATTAAAGTAATCAGTGATAACTTTCCAAAAATATTGCTTCCTTTCGTTGATTTCATGAAAAAAATTCTCCCCTTGTCAGAAATATATTTCTGGTGTTTATAAACGTCTTTTCATGCATCACTGTTTTATGATCCTCTCCTGCATATTTTGAACAATATATAATAAGCATTTTGTTACCGTCGGGAGCGTTAACATTTTGTTTTTATATTCGTTTCTTGTATAGCCGTCATAGCTTACACCCGTCTTTCTCTTTCTCTCTCTCTCCCCCTAATTTTCTCTCTTTCTATTTATCTATCTCACTTTCTTTCTCTCTTTCCCTCTATCTTTCATTTTCCATATCTCCCTTTTCTTCTTTGTCTCTTTCTACTTTCTCTCATACCACTTCCCTCTTTAAAAAAACACTAAGGTGCAACTAAAAAGTTCCGAATGTCCACACGAATCAAGGATTTTAAATGTCCTCCACTGGGGTGACACTGAATATGTAAAATGAAGCACATAATGAGCTCTCCCCTGCTACAGATTGTGAAATAATTTAGGGATTTACATCTTTAACTATGGGTTATTGAATTCTGGGGATTGGACTGCCGCATAGTTCAGTCACCAAAAAAGATGAACACAGGAGAGAGGTGAAGCTCATGAGGCTTCCCTCAAATAAAAGTACAGCGACTTTAGGAATGAAACGGGGCTTATCAATGTGAACATTGACAACAATATCAACTTGGTACTGAGAAGAGCAACATTATACTGGTATAAACCTTTAAAATGTATATTTTGCATGAGCATCGTATGCCTCATTTTCTATTCGAAAGAAGTCAATGAATGTTATAAAATACATTTTATTCTAAGAAAGCGACTACGTTCTATTTCCGTCACCTTCTGTGAACAATTGCATGTGTTTCTTCTGTTAGTTATCGTTGTATAAAATATGTCTCCTCATGTACAATAAACCACGCCATCGCCACTATGCAGAGTGGCATGGGTTTAAGAGATACAGGGGCATGTCCCTCCCCCGATTTGGATGAATAAAAGAGGGGGGGGGCAGGGGGAAATAAGAGAAACAGGAAAGAAAGAGAGGAATGGGAGAAGGATAAAAGAGAAGGCGATCGGATCACCTCCCATCCCCCTCCCTATTCAGAGGCCTCGTAAAATAATATCAGGGACCCTCCAATTGCTATTCTCATGCTGCGCCATTGACAATGAACTCATCCCAATATCAATCGAAAACGGAAGCAAACCCGCCCAAATCTCAGTGCACTTCGAGTGTTAACAAAGCTTGCCAAATCGTTTTTCTTCTAGTTTCTTGCTCCACTCCTGCCTTCCAAGAAAAGGTCATCATCTTTCATCTTTTATGTCTCATATTAGATCCGAGTGTTGATACTTGCACCATCTGTAGGAGAGGTGGATCTCTTTCACTCTTTGCCTCTCGTTTAAGGGTTTCTTTCGTTTCTTCACCCACTATGATTTCCAGTTCCAACGTTGCTGTTTGGTGTCGGAAATTGCCATCTCTCCGCTTACGGATCGCATGGACGAATAGTAAACGCGGACGAGTTTTCTTTTTTGTTCTGAGGTTGATGGTTTGCTGTGTTTGGTGTCAATATGTGATTGCCCGATAGATGTCGGAAAAGTTCACTTTCTAGGTTTTACACACATCGTATAGAATCCATTTGAAATGAGTATCGGCATTCCCAAACTTTACAAACATATCGTAGAGAAGAAAGGTAGGAGAGGTTACACATGACACACGAAGTAGAATGGATTTCCAATATCTCAGCAATATTTACCCGTTAGCGTATCATTTATTTTTACTATTCACATTTGTGATAGAAATGTGTGAAAGGATTTGTTGTTGTTTAGTTTTGAAATAAGGCCAGTTTCTTACTTCTTTAAATGCGGTTTAATAGGGGGCTCATCGTTCGACATATGACGTTCTTATTCATGAAAAAGGATTGATTTGAATTTAATTTCAATGAATTGATCTAATGAAAGTTATCATAATTTCCCTCAAGGAGGGGGCTACATCGTCTGCATCCTAAAACGGGTAGTGGGAACGACAAACAAGAAGAAGACTTTGGTGATGTTATATATCATCGGGCAAATTATTCTCAGCCTTCTAATTATGCATGCCATAACAGTTAACCTAAAAGAATAGCCGTGGTCTTGTGGTAAGCGGGGAGGGGGGGGGACCAGTCTCTTGGTGATTCTAATAACTTACAAAATACACATTCATGACGAAACTAGCTTTATACGCCATGAATAGATAGATAAAGCACCATTCGTGGTTATATCAATATATATATATCAACAAATTGGATTGTAACGCAAATTGTCAAGTTGTATTTTGGTGTAAGACTACCGCTCCGTAGGTGAAATCATACACTGAGACCAAGGTTTGGTCTCATGAATAAATGCAGATGTAGAAGTGATCACTAGAACATTTTCTTACAACATTAGTGCTTAATACCCAGAGGAATTATGCAGATGACACATCCAGGGTGAAATATATTATTCATTGAATAAAAAATTATGACAGATTCAGATCTTTTTCAAAACAAAGTTTGTTTCCACTGAGTATGGACAGTTTAAATTCACTATAAATAAATGTATCAATAAACAGCAACCTAAGAAGTGCACAGTTTATAAAAATTGCTTTGAGATTGATGCTAGGGGTCATTTGATCGAAATGAACGTACTAAACAACATTCAACGTACGTATTTGGATTCCATCATTCTGAATTTTTAGTAGGAACATTATATTCCCCACGAGTCCCATGAATACCTATTGGCGTATTCACTTCATCTGAAAAAATGCCTAACACTATTTGGTCACATTTTTGCGTAGGGTGCGTGGCTGATTTGTAGGCTAAACGGAGATCGCATGAAAAATGGAGGAACTGGTGAGTGTGTATCGAAGATCTCTGGAACGGAGCAATTTTACTCGATAACAATGGTTGCCATGGAGAATTCAACATCTCTTCCCTCTAGAAGTAGTTCCCAAGATAATTTCGCGAGCGATGTTTGGAAATTGCGAGAGTATGATGTCTAGAATAATGTCAAGTATGCACATGGAAAAGTAATCTATTGAAAGCAAAATGCAAATAATGATGAAGATATAGGCCTCAAGCCCACGATATTGAAGATATACAAAGATGATTTCGATATGAATCATTGCACTATAGATTAATATTGCACCATACAATTTCTGTGATTTATTTTCACATGTTGATAGAGATTATTACTTTGACTTCTAAGGAGTACACAGAAGAGGTCCTGTCTCATAATCCTAACCGTCAAACATGACGGGGTGCAATATAGACAATCTGAAAGTACGAAGTTCAACAAAGATATTTAAAATGAAAATATACAATGAAGATGCCTATTTCTTGACTGATTCGCCAAAAATATACTTCATTGCCTTACTTTTATATATTGTATGTATACACATTAAAGATAAACTCCAGTTCTGGTAAAAAAAGAAAATTAATTCTCACAGAATCAAACGAAACTTACACTGAATGTTCAAGATTTCAAATAAAAGATATGTGCCAAACAATTTTGAAAGAAAATGTATACTGGCTGAGTAATGAGCATAGAAAGACAAGGAAATCAAGGTAGTACTAGCCCCGACCCCATGTGTGTTGACCCATATATAGCTTTCTGTGTACAGTGCTTGTTACTTTACCAAGACTCGGTCAAATTTATTATGATTTTGATGACTCCAGAACCTTGCAGTGCACACCAATACTTACATGCTACATGATCAACTGTTTCTTATCCTTTCCACACCTTTTCTTTCACAATGCAATCGCATTATCAGTACTAAAGCTTATCTTTAAGTTTTATAAATGTAATGCTTCCTGTGAGAAATTTCAATTATTAAACATATTTGTGGCTTACAACCAGTAAATAAGTCCCGCTGTTTCCAAGATTTTTCTGACTTGTTTTTCAATACAGATCGATCAATCGATCTTATTTACTGGGTGTAAGCCACAAATATGTTTACTAACAATTTAGTGTTTAATATATTTTTAAGGAGAGATTTTATCTACCACCCGTCTACTGCTTCGTTAAGTTAACATTGCCAGTTACGTCAGTCATTACTCACACCCCCTTGATGAATAAATATTTAGGTTTTGCAGGCACATTTTGATATCACAAATGTGTGCCAGTGGTAATGGTCTTTTCCAGCCCATTTGCTTATGCCTCTCTTAAACCCAGTGGTAATTGTCTCTTCCAGCCCATTTGCTTATGCATCTCTTAAACCCCTATCCAATATGACACAAAAATACATGCCAATATGCAGATGATGAAGAAGCAAAGGAAGTGATTCAATACGTGTTATTAGTCCTGCTCAAATTACTTTTTGAAAACAATAAACCAATATTTATCTTTAATTGTTATAGATATTTGTATCTCGTTATCGAAAAATGAACCGTAAGTTTCACACGCATCGTTCTTTTGTAAAATATGTCATACACGCTGAATAATTTATTTTACAATTCCGATTTAAATGAACTGAAATTAGTTTGACTTCGAATTGCTTCGTTTCGAAGTAACTACTTTAGTTTCATGTTACCAAGGCAAACACCAATAACAATATAATATCAGTGCTTTACAATCATATTGCAAATCTTGTTTACAGAAATTTGTAAGGGGATAAGTTGGGAATCCATTTACTGTCACAATCACAGTTCTATTTGGCACGTCGATAATATTTGCAAGTCATTTTAAAAGCTCCGAATCCCAGATAATAAATAGATGGGCTTTTCCGGACCCTGGCAAAATTATAAAGGGGCGAGTCACATCTCGGTTTATCCGAAGGTGCTTTATTCTGAAGGGTAATTAGTTCTATGAACAACTATTCATATTAATCTTTAAGTTTTTGTTTGTGATTCCGAAGATGGAAAAGGTTGATCAGAGGGGTGTGTAATTCAAAGGATATTCTATGTTATTTAAAGATCATCACTCTATTTTAGGAAATATAAACAATAAAAATATTGTACACAATACCATTTTCAAATCTATTATTTTTCAAGAGATTAAACCTTCGAAAAAAACCCAAACCTTCTGAAAAAAAGAACACCCAAAGAAATGTTACTTGATTTCTGAAGCAATTTTACCACCATAAAGATATTTTTAAAGGTTTGGTTAAACAAACCTTCGAAATACCAAGCAAACCTATCATCTATAACATTTATACTATTATGCCTATCTCGAAATATGGTAAATTATGATTAACGCTCGTGATGTTAAAAGTCTGTTTCTCCGGAGTACTTTGTTCATATTAAACAACAATATATTAATAAATCTTAAAAACATCAATTTGTATTAAGAAAAAGAAAACGACCCGCCTTAAAGTGTTTTTTAGGGGTAGGGTCGTCTGAAGAAATCAAGGTATTTCATCTACGATTTATTTATTTTTATTCTGCCATCAAAATACAATAGGAGGTATGAAAGACAGCAGGTTTAATATATAAAGACTTGACTAGTTCTACGTGAATCTAAGCTGGAAGTCGTATGAGTGTGAGGTAGAACATATACATTTAATAAGACATGTGTATATGCAAGCCTAAAGGAATTGCAATAATGTTCGAAGTGGCACATGAACGCTACCCATAAAACGTATTTAAGCATGCAGTATGACAGGACTTACCCCGGGAGTTGCCTTCCATTTAAGTATTCGAGTAAATTAATCTAAACAGTTGAACTCCAGCGAGATTACAGGAGCTTAATCTCTTGACCAGCACATGAACCAGCCATACAACAGATTGAAAGAAAAGTCCCGCTGATCTTTTTGGTGTGTAGATAATTATCACAGTTTTTATATAGAACGCAATCAAAACCTTTTTCATCTTCCCAGTATCAATAACATAGGAGAAACGAATTGTACTAGCGTCTCCATAATGATCACAATTCTATTTCATCCAAAATTGCATGGATCTGTGACTTTACAGAACACCATATTGTACAGACTTTTATCACAATATCACGGTTAATAAATTGCTTTGAATTATCTGGCTTATTATTCGCTATTTAATGATGTATCTCAATCGGTTTCTATTAGTACTTATGTGATACATTTATGATACCGATTCATTTTCTTTCATTGCAGACCGTTTTCATATTTTTGTGCTGGTAGGAAGGAGCAGGTATTCATGTATTAAGGTATTAATGTTGTTTTAATTTTATTACAGGTTATAAGATTATTAGTGCAGCAGCACGGTATAACAGCCCGATTTAAAACGAAGGAGCAGGTATTCATGTATTCAGGTCATGTCAAATGAATATTTTTAAAACTTTATTACAGGTTATAGAATTATTAGTGCAGCAGCATAGTATAACAGCAGACGTTCAAATGTGATTAATTAGGATTATTAAAAAATCACTTTGTCAATGATCCGGTTATATTTCATCCAATATAGCATGGATCTGTGGCTTTACAGAACACCAGATCGCGCGGACACTTATCACGGTATGCATTTGATAGATTGCTTTGAATTATCTGGCTTATAATTCGCGCCAATTGCTGTTTAATGACGTATCTCAATAGGTTTCTTATTACTAATGCGATACTTTTATGATACTGATTCATTTTTCCCCTTTGCAGACCAATTTTATTTTTGGGGTGAATAAACGAGGTGTGCTCAATAATTTCGTAGCCCGATTTCGAAGGAGCAGGTATTTAGGTGCGTATTAATGTCATATAAATATTTCATTTTTTCTACTTCCGGTGAAAAGATTTTAGTGCAGCAGCACGGTATGAAAAGCAGACGTTCAAATGTGATTAACTGGGAATATTTCAAAAATATCGACCCGTCCTATAAAACAAATAATGCACCGTTTCGCTCGTGTGTTAGGGCAGTTCCAGTGCGCCGCGGCGCGTGCACTGACCCTGCCCTAACACACTCGCAACAGTCCATTTTTGTATATTATTCAGCTCTTGGTGAAGAGCCGATTATAGTACAGCTCTAGGGGTTGAGGTGGACAACCTGATAGTCCGGGTCATGTGATTCTTCATTAGACAAATTATGAATCAGTGTAAATCTTAGCGAACTATTTAATTTGTTTGTATGTTTGCTTGTGCTTCTGAGGACCGACGGCTTTTAAGTTCTCTCCGAGGAACTTGGAAATGAGGATTAATGCCTCAACCAAGGGTATACAAAGGCAAATCTACTTGGTTTCGAACCCGAGACCCTCGGTTATGAGACCACTGCTCCCTACATGGCTCTCTTTTCTTTTTTTTTTACCCCAAAAAGCCAAAAATTGTGAGAAATGGGCCTACATTTTAAAAAAAAATCTACCCAAATTACCCATAAAAACCAAACCATATCTGAGTACCCCTCCCCGGGCCACGGAGCCATCGCTCCTCCCGTAGACACCAACGAGCAGTTGGTGCCCCGGTCCCCACGGTCCCCAACATAAAAATGACATCTGTAGGGCAATGCATTATGGGTCAAGGCATGCCCACAAAGAGGATTATTTATGTTAGGGGTCGGGTCAAAATGCAATAAATTATTGCAAATTTATTGCATTTTCTTTGTTTTTTGTATTTGTGAACGTACCCTAGCCCCCCCCCCCCCCCCCCCCCCCCCCCCCCCCCCC
>BEXV01001008.1:29491-39611 GCA_003118195.1 Hemicentrotus pulcherrimus
CGCTGCGTACAGTCATGATTCAGTGGCTAAGCAAGGCCTCCCTACTCTGAGCCCCAGGATCAAAACCGTGTAAATATTATTTACTAGTGCCCTTTTATGAGGTATCATTCCTCATAACTGTCAGTTATGACTTCAGGACGTAGGTCCCCTAGTAGATTAGCATAGTATCATACACATGCTTTAGCAGTCACGCAAAAGAAAAACTCACAAATTATTATTGCATACGATCTGATAATGTATACTATTATCTAGATCTAAGAGGAATAAATCATTGTTAAAATCTTTCCATAAATCGGGGTAAAAAAAAATAATTATTCCACCATTATGACTAACAGTGTAGTTGACATTTAAAAGTTTAATTTACCTAATTATCTGGGTGAATAAGTCTTCTTTTTGCAATGTTGCTATAGTCTCAGTGCACTATGAGCAAAAGCAAAAAGCTTCCAGCCGCAAGGTTTTGTTCGATCCCCACCTTGTGATAATCCTTCAATATACAATATTTCACTTAGAATGTGAAAGGCACATTGCGGACATCAAAAAGTTTCACCAAGAATCTTAATGTCGGTATACTCTCTTGGCACATTGCATACACATTAAAGTTTCGTCAAAATCTTTATCCCGGTATGTCCTACGACTCGCTTGGCACCTCGAGGTACCTAGGAAAGAAAACCATGTCGAATGATCAATAAAATGGGATGACGCAAGGAGGGATGCTCTACCTCAAATCACAGAGAAAACAATGTCAGGCATGATTTATCATAAATATTTATACTCCAGCAAAGGCAGCAAATCTACATGTATGAGCACGATTAAATAACAGACATGGGGTTGAAAAATAATCATTGAAATATCGACCATGTTAGGAATCAGCATAAGCGTCGATAGACTGTTTTTCAACCCCGAGCGGCATAACTTCAAATTACCAATATGGCGGCTAGGATCAACCGGCAAAAATTACACCTAGAAATGTGGATGAGGCAAAAAAAAAGCTTAATGAACTTTCATTAGAAGACCCTGTTAACCTACATATATTACCATTTGTTATTTTCATGATTTTATTAACTTTAATTAACCTAACCATCTTGTTTCGATTTTTTTTGTGCACAATCGTATGTTACGAATAAAACAAATATGATATTTTAATGTTTTCAAAATCCTGCAAAATGCTATGAATTCAACCTAGATAACATTGGTCTTAATAGACGTACACATGGCCGATCACGAGTGCGAATGTACTTTCACAAGAATACAGCATCACAAATCTTCCTAAATCTTCACCACCATGATACTCAACGCATCAATCAAGCCTCCTAAAAATACGGTGAGTGTCCTTGACATTTTTGCCCCTTGAATAATGCCCATATCAAATTCAAGTTCCACATATGACTCTTCAAAATATCCAAGAAGCCATTAAGGATGTAAAAGTGGAATAATAACAATTGGACCAATATCGAGCGCATTTTTGTCCAATATACAGCGCGTGACCCCAATCTTTAATACAAATATTGGGGCTCAACATGTAAGTCTGGTTTTCACTTTCCAATATTGCACTCAGCATTTAGATTTGTTTGGTTTTATCAGTAGATAGAGACATCACTTGATATGCTCGAAAGCTAATACAATATGCCATTGAACTTTTTACAACATACACACACGACCACATTTACACCGCTGTCATTGAACCTTTGTTAACACTCCGTGAGGTGCTACAAAATGTGATCCATGAAAGGGTCCGCCAATTACGTACTCTGATTGACTGATTGATATATATGGAATTAGTGGAGATGGGAGTCACCTCTTGATAAAAAAATGGATATTAGGATTGATTGAAACAAATGATTGTACATTCAGCATTTTCAGCATACAGCCAAAATAGATATGAAATTTTACTATCACGATTCATGACGGATGGATGACAGCGGGATTCAATTTTGTTGCTTGACAATAGATCCTGGTGTCAGGAGCCAAGCCTTTCAAGATCCTACTTCTTTCATACAAAATGATAAATAACCTTGCCCCTAAATACCTTCATGACCTAGTCTCACTTCAATCCTCCTCATCTGCCAGATCCCTCCGTTCATCTTCCTCCATGCAATTAATTCACGACCCACGAACACAAACCAGTTATGGTGACCATGCCTTATCATCGATTGCCCCCGCCCTCTGAAACAAACTCCCACCCCATATTCAAAATACCACATCCATTGAATAATTCAAAAACTTCCTCAAAAACAGCTTTTTTTAATCAGTTATAGTATACAGGAGGCGTAAACAAGTAGTTAATTCTATTCAACATATTATAGCGTAATTGCATTACAAAACAGGGGAAGGTTAACTTTTTTAAAATTTTATCGGCGCATCCTGTATATTTCGTTGACATTGTTCAGGTATTATAGCTTTATGTCACGCCAACACATCGTGAATCAATTTTGTGGAAATGACACGTGTCTTGTCGAGTACCTCGCCACATTCAATTTGTTCTGTTTTATTGGTATCATGTCTGATTGATATCGTCAATACACCAGCGTGTCATAAAAAACAACAACTGACATTCACAATCACAGACTCGTGTTTAATTTCATTATTTATCACAAAACTGATTGTATTTGACTTGGTGTTCTTTTGTTTGTATTTTCCGATTATTTCTCCCTTTTTTTCTCTTGAAAGTCTATTTTGGCATAAACCAATTGAAACATTTAGAACGTTTAATATGCATACTCTCGCTGTACGTGTTTAAAATGTCCCCAAAATGTCAGTCAACTCTATCACCAGACCGTCTGACAAAATAGTTACTGAAATTATATTTTGCCTTAAATGATGATACATAGCGCAGAAACTCATGTTTAGGTAATATTCAAAGGATTTGAATGATGGATCTCAACATTTGATTTTCATTTACTTTGATTGGAAATTGAAAGAGATCCTCATAGTTCCACTTTACCTTGCCTTGTATAACCATCGACGTCTGATATGAGGAATTATTTTATCAAGAAATCAAAATTGTCAAACATTCATAATTATGGAAGCGTTCAATAGAGACAGCCGTAGTGTTTATGAAATTATCGTCGATACGTAGAGACTAACCTTCCTCATGTTCCTATCTCTCTCTCGAAACTTCAGAATGTAGATCAGACATACACTTAACAAAAATTACACAATTTCCCCATTCTATGCAGAGTATAACCAGTGCTAATAAAAACTCATAATTTCTTCGCCTCAGTGCCAATGCTAGGGTCAGTAGGTTAATTGCCTCGTAGACATAAACTATATGCTTTCCATCGTGCTCCGCCCCCTTCAACTTTTTGATAACATATCAGGACGTCTGTTTTGCTTTATAGCATGTCACATAGATATTTAATAATGACGATATTTATGAATGTCCATTTAGATGAGTCATGTACGTCATCTTTCGTTTCGTCATGTCTTCTGGAAATTGATGTAAACAAAATTGAACAAGGAGCCTCTGGAACACAGAGAAAGAGGATAGAGTTTGAGGATGTTATTGCACTCTTTGATGATCCTATTAAAGAGATAAAGAATGTCTATCATGCAATTTACGAGAGCTGCATATCAACAGATCCCCCAAGACATTGCGTCAAACCTCTATACTTGTTGTTATTTGATGTTTTTATTTCCGAAATCAGCTACAAATATTATACATGGTATTATAAAATAAAAATATTAAAACATGTACATACTTAGTAAAAAAATCGGAGGAGAGCCCAATTCAGCAATGTTTATAGATCAGTAGAGTTCTTCTTTGGGGTCCTATACTAAATTTTCGACAGTCATTAATTTTGTTTCTTTTATTATTGTTATCATTATTTTGGGGTTGAGTTTGGCATTATGTCCATTGCGCCTGAGCAGTCTATCGCTAACATACGACTTTGTCAGCGATGCGTCACTATTTGACGCAACGTGTAATAGTGACCATTATGGTATAACGGGCACATGAAGCTTCATTTCGACTGAGTTATTACGTGCGCTATTCTAGATGGCGAAGAAGTAACTTGTACACTCGGTAATTTTCCTATTCATATCATACTATACAGTGTGAGTCAACAAAAAGTTTACACCTAGGAAATTGCTAAAGATTTTGAAAATCATCTATGATTATGAACAGTAAATTATTAAACATCTTATCAAAGAGTGTTTATCCCAAATCATTTGTTATCATTTTAAGTGGTATGTATTCACGCTTGGATGAACAGGAGGCATTGTTTGCGAGAGTGCAAAAATGGACTTGCGCCAAAGTTGCTTTTGTGATGTCTGAATAAAACAATTGGGATTTGGGTTTTAATTCGGTCTTTGAAGATCCAAATAACATCCCTAGCAAAATTAATCATGCCACACATATCACATATCTAATATCAAATATCAACCAACTTTTGTGCGCGTATGTGTGACTTTGCTTCTGCAAAAATTCATTCCCTCACTCCGCTAATCCCAACATAATATATACTGTAGGCATCACTTTGGCACAAGTCGATTTTTGCACTCTCGCAAACAATGCCTCCTGATCATCCCAGCGTGAACACATACCCCACACAAATGATATCAAATGATTTGGGATAAAACGCTCTTTTATAAGATGTGTAATAATTTACTGTTCAAAGATGATTTTCAAAATAATTAGTAACGTCCTAGGTGTAAACCTTTTTCTGACTCGCACGGTATAGAGCCAACACAACCAATATAAAATCATGCTTTGTAATGATTACGTTTTTTATATTATAATTGTGTAATGAATCTTTCTCCTTTATTAAGACTTTGACATTAAGCGAAATAGCGTACTACGTCCAGTCATTCGGAGAGTACTGGTGCCGTAGGGGGATTGGAAATGTTACGTGGATGACATGCACATGTCATAGAATAATACCATATGATAGAATTAGAGGTTAGGTGTGGGAGGATGTCGTGATGCAAGATGTCAATCGTCGCACTCAGCTTGGAGCTTCACTGCAGACGATATAATTCTGTTCAATCTGCGTATAAAAGCGCACAAACACCTGAGGCAACATGCCACTATACTTATTCAAGTTAGGAATATCCGTCCAAACCCACGCTGTCCGCCTCAGGAAAGTTATCACGCCCTTCACTATTATACCATTGAACCTTGGGTTAAAATCTGTAAAACACTTTTTGAACGGGAAGAAATTATCAGAAAACCCCAAACTGCAATGCAAAGGTTCAAAAATAATTTACAAAGGAAATTGTAACACATTCCCATTGAGGAAGGGCATTATACCCACACATTTTGGCCCGAATTCACAAAGGAGGTTTGTCGACAAACCTTGGTTTTCGTCATATGACGCGTTTAACGCGTTTTTTACAAACCTGGTTTGCAAAGAACAAAAGGAGGATTGGCGAAACAAAAGGAGGTTTGAGCTTAAACCTTGGTCTGAGCTCAAACCTTGCTTAGTGAATACGGGCCATTTAGTCCGGACTGGGAGTGTATCCGGGAAGATTAATATATTTATAATTATAAGCACCGCTATTAGAGGTCTACGGGTGAAAATGGCAGATTTATTCTGTAAAGCGTTCGTGCATAATTTCTCTCATACGACAAAACATCAAAGGGGAATGCCGGGGCTGGTATTGGGAAATTTAATTTCCCCGAAACTAAATCGATTTCGGAGCAATTTTATGGATATCCCTCCCGCAAATCAATTCCACAATGCGAATGGCGATCCAACACCCAATGGGCGTTGGGCTGTTTTTCGATAAATCGCACATGCGTTTATATCCTTTGTATTCCCTGTGAAGAATGAATAGTACTAACAAAAAACATGAAAATAGAAATGGTCAAATAAATTTGAATACATTTTAAAATTTCAAAACAAAATTTCGTTAATACCTTTCTTTTGTAGTGCATATTCGTTTTATTATATTAGCATTTTCGTGCTACCATTTGCACCAAACTAATTCCTAGGTCGGAGGAAGCTGCAGTCACATTAAAATTATCACTGTGTTTTCTCATAAATTAAAAACAATATTTGTTATTAATTATATTGACTGCTCTTATTGAAGAAATATATTTAATCACGTGCAGTGTTTTTTAAAACCAATCCATGAACAAGAATTGCCTAGAAGTCCGATAGAGAAGTTTTTAGGTATCGCTTTACAACCTCCGGCTCTAATCATTATTGGTCAAGTTGCAAAGCGAATGAACATACGATTCCAGAAAGATCGAGGATTTAACATTGAAAAAAATTCAAATTGACTGCAGTAGATACAAAAACACGTAGATGTATCGTACTACAATATTCCGGTAGCTACGGACTCGATATAGTTTTGAGAATCCTTACAAAATCTATTTAACATAAAGTTAGAAATGATAATAATGTGAAGCCATTAAATCTATGGTTGGTTCCGGAGATATGCCTAATTCAGATGAAATAGTGTCAATTCTCTGATTTCGAAAACACATTAAGAGCGTAGGCTTGCTTGCTCTAAAGGTATACCTAAAGTGCAAGAGGGAAGCGTGTTGATCACGATTACGTATCATACTCTATACCCCTCGATTAACGATTCACTCCCCCGCCACCCTTGAGACTCTCGCTTCACGGATAGGTTCCCATCGCCCACCAGTTGATTCACCCCGTATAAATCGTTTTCTTTTTCATACGGGTGTGTCCATATCATATTTGAGTCTGGATTTAATCATGTATACTGTCGAAGAGACTTTGATAGTTTGTTTATTTTACCCGACGACTGTGGGAACCATGTGTATGCTTGAAGGTAAGCAAGCAGGGGATTGACGGATTTAAGTCCTCTCCGAGGGACTTTGTAACGAGGATTAATGCCTTACTAAAAGGGCACAAGCCCATCGATTTGGTTTTGAACCCAGGACCTACCACTGAGCCGATCAATCAAATCAAGATAATAATCTTGCGTATCATTTACTTAAACGTACGAACATGACTACATCATCAATATTACGGAATCCGTACATCATGTCTGTGGAAAATAAAGAGAGAATTTCCCCTATCAAATCTCAAGAGAAAAAGATTTGTATTGACAGAAATATTTGTATGGCAAATATATTAATCTATCCTTGTCATATTTATTCGAACATTACAACGTCACATCACAAAATCCTAATATGATTTCTGTGGGATGCACAAACAGCTTCTTCAATTTTGAGTTATTTTTTTCGAGAACAAACCTTGCGAATATGTTAAATGAATAAGACAAAAATCGTATGAACCCAACCAAAGTTAACATCGCTTAGTGATATTTGTTGGGTGATATCGAATGCCGGCATGAGGTGCGAAGAAAGATCGTCCACCTGCAGAGTGTGTATCGAAATCTTGGCACCCTACTACTTGCCTAGCAAAAGATTAGAATTATTCATGTTCCGTACTTTTAGAGGTAGCCCAATCCCTCAACCTCTTTAATAGCTTGCTAAACCCGTAGTGCAAACCCTCTTCAGAGAGCTGGATACGTCTAGACGCGGGGTACAGACGGATAATTCTAGGAATCTTCTTTGAGAGGGCTATTAAGGTCACCTCGGACCAAGACGATCGGTCTAAATGTATATCGCTCACTGCACTGACTTGGAGGAAAAAGTGTTTTCTATAATTGTTTTAATACTGTACTGGCGGTGGTTTTACACAATCTGACTTAACGAGTAAGCGGTCAATTTCTTGTAAAAATTTCACACACATAGAGATTTATAATTACCTAAACATTTTGAATACCTCTTTTCATGCTTATTTTCAAAAGTAATTTATTATGTCCATGCCGGGCTTCAGATCAAAGTAGTTGAGACAAACATAGTGGATAAGTTTTAAAAAATATTAATGTTATTGTCTCAGTTTTATAATGTTGATTTCTCAGACTTTTCATTCTTATAGAATGACCAAGAATCATCCAAAACGTTGCGATGAAAATGTCAATAGAACAATAGTTCAATGGTACAAAGAAGTAGAAATGCACGCCTTCTTTTGGAAACATATTTAGGGCAAGATTTGAAAGTTGAATCATTTTCTCAATGTTTTTAAAAGCTATACATTACCATTATAGAAATTGCCATCAAAAGGCCAATCTCTTGATTGAAATTGCGTTAAGGATCATGATTTTGTCGTTAAGCAGAACTCTCCCGACTCCGTCACGAACAAGATAAAGCGAGCGTGATAAACATAGCCAGATTATCGCACTAAGATGTGAAAGAAGTCCAATCTTGCTAAGTGGATCCGCTTTCAACAGAGGGCGGCACCAGTATTCTATTCAAAGATGGGGGATGCATGCTGAAGACACAGAATATTGTGGCAGAACATATATATCACATCTGTATGCAGATACGGATATGGAAAACAGTTGTTAATGGAGATGACTTGGGAGGTAGAGGGAAGGGACTACAGGTTTAAGAGGCTTCGCCCGGGAGGGGAAATAAAATCCTTGTCCGCTGATAATGTTGCCACTGCGCCTTGAATTTGACCCTTTATCATAGTCATGGTTCGAAATCAGGGAGGATGCAGAGTAAGAGCCTTAGTCTGAAACATCTTTGACGATTACCCAGGAGGTCCCAGGGGAACGGGCACATTGTTCATCGGTATCTTCTCCATCCAGGCTGAACAAACATTTGTTAAAATCTCTGATATTGACTCTTAAGGATGGATGTGCATTTTGCATGGCATCGTTGAAATCAATATCAGTGACTCTGTTAGTTAGATATTTTGAATTGTGTGAGAATACACTCCCACCACGCGTGGATTTTTTTCTTCTTTTGCCCAACTTAATTCTGATGTCGTTAAACGGCGATAGTTATCACTTCGGATAGGGAAATGAATCATTAACAGTTTACATTTTCTATACCAAACTATAAGTAGCTGATATGATTCCTAAGACGAACAAACATCAGTCTTTTGAAATAAGGTGTAGAAGTGATCTTATACAGTGAAATCACAGATGTATATATATTTATTTTCATTTTTTTGTAAATGCACTGCATAAAATATGAATTCCGATAAGGTACCAATGTTTTGGTAATAACCTTAATAGGATAATGAATTACTTTAAAATTGCATACAGTTATCTATATAATGAAATGCCGCAGTTATTTATCAGAGTCATATCGACGAATAGTTGTTCAGTTCAATACAACATGCAAACATTTCAGTATTTCAAAGGCCAAAAAACAATGTACAACAAAAAAATTCATGAAAAGATCATCATAAACACTATTTAAACACTATTTAGGTTTGACATGTTGATGGTGTCAAGAATGGGCAAGTAATAAATAGATATTTTAGCGGAAGAGAACAAATAAGGTAACAAAAGTGTTAGGGTATTAAATCAGAAAATGAAATAAAAACATCTGATAAAATGCCAAAGGTCTGTCGTTTAGAATGGCACAATGAATTTCTGTATATCTTCTTTCGCTAGACATGAAATGGATTTTATTTTAATAAATAAATATAATAAGGTAACTAAACGAGAAATCCAAGAAATCTTCTTTTTTTCAAATCATAAATAATTATCGTACTTAGCAAGACGAAAACCCTGTTATCAAATAACGACGCTCTCTCAGATTCCTAATAAGGCTGGACAAGAGTTTGGTGACCAGACACGTCCACCATGTCCACGACAACATTCAAGTACTTTGAAGCTCATTTAATCTCCCTACTTTATCCGGTGCAACAGTGCGCTAAGCCATTGACATAATCAATCACATTTGTTTCGGTAGTTAATGCTCCGAAAGAGTCGGGGTCTGACAAACCTCTATTGACACTATCTGGAAAAGGGGGGTTTTGGTTGACATCCAATAGGAGTTGGCAAATGGATCGATGGAAATGGATTTCTGGACGGAAATCTGCGTCTATCAACGCCAAGGAGAAGCATGTCTCCCAATCCGTCACACCACCAAACATTTCCGTTGTCGACCGATGGGTTTACTTTCAGAGGTCAATGGATGTCACTTGAGCAGGAAACCTACATCCAGATGATAAGTGCCTCGATGCTGTTAATCCCTTCCCATCCAACTCGATGTACTATAACTACTTAGGGAAGGCGGAGGGTCTGATTGAATTTGCGAAACAGTCACTAGCTAGCAGAAACGGTCCTCAGACCTTCGAAATTGTAGGAGAGAATTATAGAAAACACTGCCTCCATCAGG